>JANJYP010109131.1:0-16745 GCA_024605115.1 Rastrelliger brachysoma | reverse complement strand
TTTAGCCATACTGCATTTGATATACTACGTATTAGAATATACTGGCATTCCTAATAGTATCGTGTTAAGAGTATTTGAATGCATAGTGTCAGCAGCACAGTATATCAACTTTTTGAGCGCCATCAGCTGTCAAAAAAGCCAGTTTTAAATGATCAGTATTCTTCTTTAAGTTTAATTTGAACCAACTTTTTGTCCTTGATTACCTTCTCTTTTCTTCTCCAGTGATAGGTATAGCTAGAGATGATTTGAGAAATACTTCATATATTAACAGTTTGTTACAGGTGACAGCTGAGCATAGAGCTTTTAGAATTCAAATTACTAAAAACGCAAATATATGGTCTCCTCCTAGCATTCAATGACTTCTAATAATGTACTGGCTTACCAGATGTGGCTCTTGGAGAAAAAAAGATTTCCAGGTCAAGAAACCACCAGAGTAAAACTTGTGCAATGTTAAGTCCAAAAGGTCGACTAGGCATTTGCTGCTAATTCAGTAGCTTATGTCTGCACAACAATTAGGCCAAAGTCCTCCAGATTTTACTTTTAGCCGACTTATTGACTCGCAACAGATTTCATAAACCGCGTTTTCCTTTGATCGGCAACATAATCATGAAAAACCAGCACAGACAGGAACGCACCAATGCTTCGACACCCATATCTGAGGCAAGAGAAATATTGGATTTGAGATTCATCACATTGTGTATATGTATGCTTGTCTCCAGCGCCAAGCCCCAGAGGAAAGCCTCGACCTCAGGCCTCACCCTGCTGACACACATCACCATCACGTCATGGCCCCAAAGAATCATCAACGTTCCTAAACAGCCATACTTTCTCTTAGACACTACCAAATATGTGTGTGTAGCTATATAGGTGTTATTAGTCATCAATACTATAGACAAACTAAGATGTGCATCGTGCAGCCTTTTAAAGTAGGAAGACATAAATTTAAGCTATATTAGATTAAAATCAACTCTCATATATATATAGTGTCATATTATCACATCCTTAACACATGAAATTATTGTCCAGCTCGAATAAGAACGCTTCAATACTAGGATATCTGCAATCTACTACACACATACACATTGATATAATGCTGCCAGTATGCAAAGAGACAATGTGGCATGAAGCAGGCAATGGAAAGGCGAGTGAGTGCAATATGACTTGAAATGAAATTATAAGTACTATAAAGCAGGAATGATACAGCTTTGGTGGTTAAGGTTATATGTACTTCAGTAGTGTGCATGGATCTCGTCAGCCTCCCTTGTTCAGCAGGTAGGCCCAGTGAGTCGCATATGGCTTCATCTCTGCAGCCAGTCTATAACCAGCCTTCGGCACGGTGCCACTGTGGCTTCATCAACNGCATATGGCTTCATCTCTGCAGCCAGTCTATAACCAGCCTTCGGTACGGTGCCACTGTGGCTTCATCAATACGATACTGTGTGTCACTCTCGCTCCAGCCGTCGCGACGTCTGATCTCGACATGCTCCATAAACTATAAGATCAGTAATCTCCCCCCTCTGCCGGATCACGTCAGTTTCGTCCCTTTAAACTATGGGCGCACCTTCCGTTTTGACAGTTGCGTAATACACTCGCCCTATCGTTTTAACTCTATTACGCATACGGCTGGGTGCTATGTGGTAATACCGCTGTGAGATCTAATCTACAAATGGACAATAATCGGGGCCGGATCTGCGGTAAAATGAGAGGGCTAGGTTTCTGACCTGGGCCGGTGCCAACCCCTACTTTCCTCTGGCCCGGCCCGGCCCTGCCCGGCGCGGCCTGCTAACCCCGGCCAGGCTGACCGGCCCCGGGGCGGCGCGTCAGAGCACAGCGGTGTGCGCTCACACACACCAAGGCAAGCAGTGCGTGTGTGCCAGTCTCTGTCAGTGACACGATTATATGACAGGGCTAAGCTAATCGGCAGCTAACGTCATGCTCGCCTGACACATTTTCAGCTGGTTAGTGTGGAAACATAAACGAGGATGTGCAGCCCTCACCGGGCCTGCTGCATGCAGAGAGAGGGGGAGGCTACACTGGAAATGCAGGGATGTACTTACTGCTGACTTTCATGCTGCCGAAAGCTGAGGGCTGCGGCACTGGTTTGCAGCTTTCCGCGAAGGATGTGGTCCTGGGCCGACCCGACATGATCCAATCCCTTTGATTTTCGGACTCTCGGAGACTTGCAACTCTCTACACGGCGGGGCTGGTCGGTTCACCGAACCTTCTCATCCAAAAAGGATGACAGTAAATGAATAACACTATAATTCACCGGGGGGAAGGCAGACAGAAAGCTACCCCTTTATCCCACAATCCTTCACACTAGTTCGTCTCACCTAATAAACTACCCTTTCTTTCCCACAAGCGGTCAATCAGAGCATCATTTCTTCTGTATATTCCTCGTTTTCTTTCAATGGGCCTCTGAAGACACGTCCCCGACTAAAATAGTCATGAATCTGGCCTCTCCCTGTGGGCCCCCCGATTAAAAAAACCAATTGCGATTTCTTTCTGGATGCGAATTGAATTTGACAAAGATGATGAAGGCTGAGATCAGGTGTTCAGACAGCGGATCCGATGAGGATCACGGGCAAATGCGGCGTTTTCTTGGCGATTCAGGACGCATGCAGTTTCTCTTCATATCCCGATGTGGAGGCTCAGTGATCCGACTGCCATGGCGGCTCCCTCGCTATACGCTAGCCTACAGACCGTCCGACGGAAAATCTGCCTTCTTCTGCGACTTCAACGTCTCTGCGGTGAATCCAAATCCACCTTTGCCGCCGTCAGATTTCGGAGTCTTGACCGAGGCCCCGGGGCGGCGAGCTCCTCAGAAAATGATGGTCTTAAGGTACAGAGTGCGACGATACTGAATTTCTTTTTTTTATTCCTTCCCCATAGGTTTCGGGCTCGCTGTCTTTGTCGCTACGCACAATAGCTGCGCCATTTCCGTAAAAGGTTATCGGGATACGTGCTCTGTTAGGGAAGGAGGTGCACGCTGCTGACGTAACCCGTGTCGGGGAATAGCACAACTGTGAACGCGCAAAAGGTGCATCTGGGGTGGCCGAATGGGCCAATCATAGAGGGTATCCTTTAGAAATGGGAGTTAACCGATTTCCTTTAGACCAATGAAAAGGAGGCTCTTGAACACCACATGGCACAATTTGCTTGGCACCGCCTACGCGACTTCAAAGTCTTTTTTTCCACGCCGCTACGGGAACAATGGGCGGATCTGCTCCCGGGATTGATGACTTTGTCGACCAATGGATCTCCGAAATCAGACTGTCAGTACAAACGAACCCAGCTGTCACAGGGAGCACCGGTGGTCATGCAGCACTGTTGCTATGTCAGGCTGTCGTCTTATTTTCCTCTCACACCTATTTATGCTCGCGGCCCCAGGCACATCCATTTAATTTGAGCCATAATGCTCAGGAATTATAATAATGTACGTACGTATGTGCATGGCTGCCTTGTCATTAGTGCTCCTTATCCAGCTAAGGCACCCTTTATAACGGGAATATGAAGCTGTGACTAATTAATGGTAAATAAACACTTCATGCATATGTATTTTTGTCTTTCTGTTCTTTTCCAAACCACCTTATTACCACTCCCTTTGTACTGTTCTCCCATATTTTTGTACTGCCGTAATTATTGTAGTCTAAATATAGACAGACAGACAGACAGACAGACAGACAGACAGACAGACAGACAGATAGATAGATAGATAGATAGATAGATAGATAGATAGATAGATAGATAGATGTAATAATTCAGTTATAAATTGGAGGCATTTTCTCTTCCAATTTAAATGATCTTATGGTCCCATCAAAGGATTTTTTTTCTCAAAAATAAGAATCATTATTTTTATTTATTACGTTTTACTGAAATATTTGTAAACGAGTCATTAACCATTAATAGATCAATTCCAGTGGGAATGTTAGCATTGCCATATTCAACAAACGCACTATTTTCTCCAGTTTTAATAAGTGCAAACATTAGCTTAAAACTACAATACTCAATTGTTAAAGGCAATTACTGAGCTAAAACTGAAACTAGCTTCACTTTTTCAGAAGGAACCAATGATTTTGAAAGGCTAAGGGTATTAAAAAGAGCAGGGAAGTACTGTACACCTACTAAAGTGGTTACCGTTATGTTCTTCTGGTACTTAAACCACTTGAGGTCCAAAATGAATTCAAAAGAGAAATGTAGTGGATGCACATGCACACATTTTAATGTCAAATAAGAGTTATATTTAATGAGTATTATGTTATTTGAAGAAAGAAGCGTGTGTGTGTGTGTGTGTGTGTGTGTGTGTGTGATTCACAGCTTTTCTTACATGTCATATCTGAAACAGAGTACAGGCCACTCATCTTAGTCTGACATCGTTCGTCCAGCACAAAATTGCTTGTAGTGTGTCTTTTGTGTGGTTTGTATGTCTTCAAAGGGAATTTCTCCCAGGCTTCTTCGGTGGTTCATACGCAGATTGAAGAGCAGTGGTGTCTCAGAAGCAGGCAGTGGAGCAGAAGTAATGCAAGACACTGTATTCCCTTCATAGCAACACTTCCTCCGGCAAACACACTTTCACATTAGTGAAAGGAAAAAGTGCAGAGAGACAGAGATGAGTTAGTGGAAGGGAGTGAGACAGGCAGGCCAGACAGAAAAAGATAGGTATAAAACTATACATCAATAAATATCATGGAAAATTCCAGAAAAACTTAATTTTTAAGGTCATTATTTTGGTCATGATTAATCCTGGGAAGATTTTGCTTTTAACATTAAAAGGCAAATGAAGGTCAGCTTTAGTTAATGCTGAATAACCAGTGAGGCAAAGTGGGTGACTGTCCCAGGGCCCCAGTCCCTGGGGGGCCCTGAATGTCTGTGTGCCCATACTGTGTGGTTAGTTAATTCATTTGTTAAATAAGGACGACCACAGCACAATTAAAAATTGAAATGGCAAAGATCTTAAAGTGGCCTCTGCATATTTATCATATTTTGACATCATATGGACGGGCCTTTTTAATAGGTTAATTATGTCAATTGATTTTATGTGTGCATGTTGTTAAGCAGATTTATGTTCCATCAAATTATAACAAATTAAGTGATATAAATTCAACAGTCCAGCATTGAAACACCCTCTGGTTTCTGCTCTATCTTGCATTAAGTCAGCTTTCTGTTTAGCATGCTGCAGTGGCTCCTCTTCAGAAGATGCAGAATGAACTTGATGTGTCATGGTGGTGTGTCATGAAAGAAAACAAATGAAGGCTTGAGGGTTAATAGGTCTCTTTTTCTCTAACACCGATGACTGTGACTGTTGTGTAATAAATAATCTTGATGATTCAAGATAATACCGTAATACTGAGAACATATGTAAGTGCAGAGACATGAAAGCAGACATCTGTCTGTACCTTAGTGAAAGTGTGTGTGGTGTCCCATAAAACAGCTGTACATGGGAAATGTATAAAGTCTATACATAGACTGTATTAAGTGTGAGGGAGATTATAAAGTAAATTATAAAGCAAAAACAGCACAATAAAACGGCATAGCAACATTTTCAGGAACATGTATGTCAATGTAAAAAGATGACAGTAATTATGTACATCTAATCATCCACAAATAAATATTAAAATAAATATTATTACTAAAATAGCTAATAATGTGCACATTTTTACTGTTGAGTAAAAGCTTCTTTACTTTCCATTCTGGGTCTGAATTTCTTTTAGTCCTCATTATCATGTCAATTATTACTGTANTTTTACTGTTGAGTAAAAGCTTCTTTACTTTCCATTCTGGGTTTGAATTTCTTTTAGTCCTCATTATCATGTCAGTTATTACTGTATAAATTATTTTTCATTAACCTTTAGCTCATAAAATGCCCTAAAATAGATCCAGTAATTAAAAAATATATAAATGCCACCTGCAAATATGCTGCATGTATTTTTCATAACATCAGACTTTTGGAATGTAAGGGTTTTCTTCTAACTGCAAAAATATCTAATGCCACAAGTAATATCAAAAACTAAACAACACTGAGCTTTTGAGCTACAAATGTTTTCACAAATCTAACAATTTCATGAGAAAAATAACAATTCCTTCCCGCAGTGCATAACTCAAGAATATCAACACAATAAAGTTCATATTTTCCATTTCAGTCAAGTTATATGCACATTAGCTTTATAGATTTTGAACACTGTGACTCTCAAAGATAGGTTTGTCTGTTTCTCAAGGAATGTATTCAAGTGGTGGAAATGGATAAACTTGTAAAGTGCAGTGCGTTCATACAAAGGTGGGTTTGATGTCGTCTTTGAACACCACAGGGTGTGGGGAGCAGTAGAGGCTGTAGTCTTCGTAATCGCTGTCAGAGGAATCTGAGGAAGTGTCTGAGGACAGGAGTGAGCCTCGCTGCAGACAGGAGTCACAGTAAGGACGGTGGTAGTAACAATAGTCTATTGAGCTACTAGAGTCTGAATCCCAGTACCCACAAGAGTCTCTTATGCGTCGATGGTGATGCTCATTATCACCAGCCACTTCCATGTCAGGTGTATGACATCTGTGAGACCTAGAAACACACTTTGGACATTTTCTTATCATTTCTTGCCTCTCTGCCTCCTCATCCTCCTCCTGTTCCTCTACCTCAAGGTCACTGCTGAGAACCTGAAGGAGAGTACCATCCGGACTGACTCCCTGAGGAGGCTTGCCTCGACTCTTGGCTTCACAGGTGTCCTTCATCCTCCTGCAAAAAGTAGCCTCCGAACCTGTGTAGAAGCAAGGTGGGGCCATACCTCGTCTAGGGGAGTGGAAGGGCGGTCGACGTTTTCTCATCGCATAGGGGGAGATGCTGGGGTACTGGAAAACTACAGGTGGGTGAGGGGAACGTGGTGTCCGCAGGGAGCGTGGGGAAAGTGTGGAGACATCTGTAAATTTTAGCTGAGAAGGTGTCCTAGCTATCTGACTGGGAGATTTGAGTGCAGTTTCAATGATTGTGTCTACACTCAGTTCTTGGAGAATCTCCTGCAACTGCTCACTGCTGACAAAACCAGCCAGTCTGGCGTTGGGTCCCAGTGGGGATGTTAGGCTGTTGTAATTGCTGAAGGATTGTAGGGAAGTAACAAAATCAGCTGTCTCTTCTGCTGTCCTGAGTAATCCAGGGGACTGGAGGGACGCAGGCTGTTTGAAATCCTCTGCTCTTCTAGACTCAGCAGTATCTTTGCCTACGGGACCAGCAACAGTGACAGTCCTCTGATTTTCACCTGCATCAGGGTGAGGAGAGGAGGTAGCAGTGCAGGTGGTGGAGCTCGGAGCAGGGGCAGAAGACAATAGGGCATCAGATGATGATGATGCAGCTGCAGTAGAAAGGCGAGGGGAGAGATGAAGGAGTGAGATTACAGATTTTGCATCTTTTTGAGGTAGAGAGGAAGAGGGGCTATCACACTGTAGTTCTGTGGTCTGGGTGAAGGTGGAGTTGAGGTTGGTGGCAGAGGAGTCCATATCCTGCTCTGTAGGTGGCTGGCTGGCTGACATGAGACGCAGGAGTTTATCTTTGGCATTATTCACCTGCTCTTGCAGACTGTCGATCACTGCGTTCTTCTGGAAGTTGTAACAAGAAACACAAGTTGAGGAGAAAAGTGTTTTGTTTTGTTTTTTGTTTTTTAGAAAAATTAGAGTTTTACTCTATCCGACTTACATTCTTCTCAGGCAATTTCCAGGGAAAGTTATTTACAATGTGATGGTTAACTACATATCTCAGCTGATAAAAGGAGGGATTATTACATTAATTTTCTTCTGCTGACTTTGATTGACTCAGCCTTATAAAAGAAGCAGAAGCAATTTTAAGTTTGGAGATGTTGATTATGCATATTGTATTAAAATCAGTATTATCAGAAGATTGAATATCATAAAATAAGCTTTGTTATTTTTAACAATATGCTTTCTATGTGCAGACAACACCAGGAATAATGTTAAGGAGAAGTGTGACCTTCTATCAGTGACACTAAATTAAAAATATATATTTGAAGCATAATGAGAAAAAAAATCCAGTTTCAGAATCATAAAATAGTGGTTCAGTACCTCATTAAGGAGTTTTTTCATGGAGTTGTTCTCCCCCAGCAGGTAGTAGATCTCATCCTGGCTGTACACAGAGGGCTGGCTCTTGGAGGGACTGCTGAAATACTTGGCCATCTGATTTGGGTTGTTCTGATCTTCTTCAAACTGCCGCCATTGGGTCAGCTGCATGTTAGTCATTGTGAGGAGAGAAATGTGGAAATATATGCAATGTTACTTTCAATACACATGCACACAATACACATGCACACATTATAAAGTTTCCCAGGATGATTTCACATGAAATCTTTTGACCAGGTGTGTTTCAGCTCTTTGCTCACCATTAAAATATTTCCTTTCTTTCTTCGAGAGGCATTCCTTTACTGTAACATAAACCCACTGCCAGACAGTCATAAACCTGTTCACAACAGCCTACATAGATTTGACTCATAAACACTTGCTGTGTGAGTCACACTCCACTGATAGACATGGCAAACTGACACGCATATGAAAAAGGGAGGAGTGGGCACCACAATAACTCACAGAATTGACTTGTTGTGTCAAAACAAAAACAGAAAGTCATACAAGCATTTGACATTCATCTGCCTGTCGTATACATGTATCTGTGTCTATGTGTCTATGTTGTGTGACTGACTGACTATGATTCTCTTTCAGTGCTGGTTTCCAAACAACATTCTATGATTAAATAGTTATATAGTAGATATTAGGTAGTTCTATTAGATAGTCCAAACAATAAAATCACCCTCCCTGGTGGGTTCTGCCTTGGATATACTGCAAAAGCATCACCAGAAAGATGTCAGCTGTGTGTTCCAAGCATATGGACATGATCCTGCACATTCACCCAAAACTTTGAGAGAAAAAAAATCAATGTTTTTTTATTACCTGAGGCACAAACAGCATGCAGTTGGTAGCCAGTGTGCAGATGAAAATGGCTCCAGCCACTGTGCTGTAGACCAGATTGGGCCAAGACTGAAGGAAGATGGACACAGGGACAGCCACAGCCGAGGAGAGAGTGACCAAAGTGACAGCTGTTATTATGGTGGGAGACTGGTTGACTGGAGGGTGGCTGACATTGCTGGTCAGCCCGGCCAGATATGTCCCGTAGAGAAGAAGACAACCCTAAAGACAGGTGGAAAAACAAAATTAAGATAAAGGACAATCTTGAGTTTTCTAATAATCAGTGAATAGAATTTCTTAACTTTAGGCAATAAGTGATTTTATGAGTAAACACACAGTGCAACTGTCCACAGTGATTTTCTCTGAATACATATACATTGGTTCAGAGCAGTTAGCTGTACCTCATGACGGTAGCACTACGTACTGTAACATAATATGCAACAATTGTCCAAAAATGTTCATCTATTGATATTCCATAACTTAGTATACAGCAATCCATGAAATACTACTACTTAACCATGTAATAATACAATCAGTTATATTATATGAAGAAACCCCATTTTCCCCACAGAGACTCTCAGGGTTGTTGTACCCGAGAGCGTTTGTACATTTGAGCAAAGTAATTTTGCATCAACATTGCACATTTAAGTAAATTAATACTGTCATCTTAACAATGAAGGAAGTCAAATTCCATTTCTATTCAACCTGACTTCCTACCTGACTCCCTATTCAAATAAGTGAATTTGAATAGACAGATATTACTCACTTTCTGCACAGCTATAATAATAACCCACAAGTCCCAGTATACAGATGAGCAGGAGTCCAGCTGAGACAATGAGTAGGAAACATCTTTTTCCATCACCTAGATCAAGGAAATACACAATTAAACCCAATTATGTCACTAACATGTTTATTGCATTACCTAATTAATCACATTACAGTATGCAATTTAAACATTCAAATGTATGCAGCATGAAATTAAATTATACCTTGATGACAGCACTGACAGATCTCGAACACTTGATGGGGTCTGTCAGGTTCCAGGTAGTGAGAATCAGCAAGTCCACCAAAATCAACAGAGCCACCATGCCCATCAGCTGGATGTCTCGGATGATCTGACATAGAAAATAAAATTGCCAATCACATCCCTGTCATACAGTTACAAAGCAAATTGACTAATTTCATCCATATAGCACTTTCAATCCAATCAGATATATTAGAAAGCAGTGGGTCTCTTTTCCACATGACACCTAAAAGAAAGGAATTTTCAACAGAGGAACAGATCTTATCCCTGCAACAATTTTCTGTGTGCCATGCATAATACTTATGCATAGTACTTCATCTTACCACTCTTTACGCATGTCTGTATTGCTTTCACATGTAGAAAACAAAGACCTCCTGAAAACTCAGGAAGGGTGCACTTAATGTATCCTGGACCACATAAAATAAACACAATACAACATTATAGATGCCAGAAGTAGCCATGAGAGTGGAAGAGCATGCCTACCACTCTCTTGTCAGGAACTCGCTGAGTAAACACTCTGTACAGTCGCCATGTCTTCCCCAAAATAGGGCCAAACACCAGGGTACTGCCGAAACAAAGAGTCCACACCCGAGCCTGTAGGCAGAGAAGAGCACTACAGTATTATCCAACACCGATTTATCCAAAAGTATAATGAATTATTGAGGTTGATTGATGTGCTTACTTGAAGTACAGTTGTAGATGCTGCACCTTGTAGGTGTGTTCGTTCATCAATTGCAAATAGGAAGCCACTGCTGTAGGTGAGGACACTCCCAAAAAGAGTCAGCACATTCAGGTTGGGACTGGACATCTTCACTATCCTGATAATATCACACATACAGACAGACACGCAATGAATCATTACATTTCTGTGCTTGTCTCTGTGTGCTTACATATAAATTTCACTTTGGACCTAACCTGTTGTTTTTAAACCGCAGTGTGAAGAGGAGGAAGCAGAAGGCCAGCAAGATGCCACAGGAGAGTAGTGTCCACACCACAGCACTTAACACTGGGGAGAGGGTATGCCTTGGGAGCTCCACAGCCATCTGCACATACATGCACATGCAAACCTCTTGTAATTGCATCTAAAACATTAGAGATATAACTTGTTTATTATTCTGTGTGTATTCTAAATCCTGATTTGTGCCAGCAACAAATATAAAACACAAAAGAAGAACACAGGATTTGTCTGAGTAAAGCTAAATTTTATTAAAACAAACAGAACAAAAACATCATGTTTTGCTGACTTTCATCAGAACAGAAAATTAAAAAAATTCATAGCATTCAAAATTGAAGAGATGAAAAAAAGATTTTAGATGTTGACAGGTGAGATGATTATAGGGGCTGAGTTGATACCACCATGATTACGTCGGGGGCCAAAATAGGGGAAAAGTTTTCCACTGAAAGAGTATCCAGTGTATGAGTAGATATGTGAAGCAGAGTCCACATTGTAAAAAGAAACCTGTCCCCATTCTACATCCACATACACCCCAACTCTCTCAGGTATCTCAACCAGTGGCACACAGATAGGAGTGCTGTTGAGGACCCAGAAGCTCTTGTCCTTTCTACGTCCCATGCTCCAGTAGCCTGCTTCAGGGTTTAGTATATTTCCTCCTTTTCTGTTGGCAGATTCAAGTGCAACGCCAATGTCCCACTCAGTCTTCCCTTTCACTTGGACCTCATAATAGAACCTACCAGAGGAGAAACCCTCCTTTCCCAAAACACTAATTCCGGGGTAAAACCTCTCCGGGTTGTTTGGGAGGCTTAGTGCTACATTGCCATGATAGACCTGTTTTTTGTTTTCTGATAGCTCCAGTTTGGGATGAGCTGTGTCGGGGTCCAGCGTTTTATCCACTGCATACTGCTGGGCCCTCTGAAATTCTGTGTCACACAGCCTTGTCACCTCAGCCTTTACGGTCTCCTCCAACTGACATGCTACTCTTCTGACTGCTCTCCTCATTGTACCCACATAAATAGCACTTTCTATGCTGACACCAGACCAGTCTTTTGTGGCTGGCAGTGTGGAGAAAGTTGAAAAGCTCTTGAGGAGGTATAAGTCATCTTCGGTGTGTGAGAGCTGCTCGAGGTCAGTGCTTCTCCGTTTCAGTTCATAAACCTCCTGCTCCAGTTCCATGATGAGCCCACTGGCCCTGCTTTCAACTTGCCTCTGCTTTGCACCAATCTTCTCCACCACCTCAGCTTGGCCTCTCTGAATGGATTGGAGAAGTTTGGCAAAGACCTGTAAACTCTCCTCAATCTCTATGTCTGTGTTCCCTCTGCTTAGCTGTATGGTTTGTTTGATTTCAGTAATTTTCTGCTGTCGGTCATGGATCATTTTTTCCACCGCTGCATGTATCCTTTCAATTTGAGCTCTCTTGTTTCTGCTTTCACCCTCAATAAGAACTGTATGATGAGCCTTGTGGTCTTTCTTAATGCAGATCTGACACACATATACTTGATCTGTGTTACAGAATCGGTCCAGAAGTTTCTCATGCTTCTGACACACTCTGTCTTGCATGTTCATCGTAGGTTCAACCAGGTGATGCTTCTTGAAGGTGCCAAGAATGTGATGGGGCTCCAGATGTGTCTCACAGAATGAGGCCAAACAGTCCAGACAAGACTTAAGAGCTTTGACCCTTTTCCCAATGCACACATCACATGAAACGTCTCCTTTATGGACTGAGAATTGGCCCGCAGTACTGGTTTCACTTTCATCTGTCTTTTTCACTGACTTCTTGAATTGAGAAGTCAACTCTGATATGAAGGTGTTAACTTTAAGTTCTGGCTTCCTGTAGAACTTTTGCTTGCACATGGGGCACTGTGACAGATTAGCACACTGCCAATAACCTTGTATGCAATCCCTGCAGAAGTTATGCCCACAAGGAGTGGAGACCGGTTGGTTGAACAAATCCAGACAGATGGGGCAAAGAAGTTGCTCCTCAGACAGCACATTACCAGCAGTAGCCATATCTGGGAACACATCCAGAAAGAATAACAGGTGAGTTTTTATGGAATAAATTGACTCCAGTCTTTGTATTTTTTTCTTTCCACTACACTATTAGGCTTAGAAACGGTTGCACCTAGTTAGCTGTTTATGTCCACGAATAGTAACAAATGCATAGTGTCACATTTCATCAAAGGATAGTTCATTTGAATTGGGTTTGAATGGTTTTCATATCCACTGACATTTAGCATGCAATAATGAAGGAAGATCATTGGTATTTTATAATGAAATAACATAAAAGTGAACATTAAAACACAAATTGTGTCAGATGAACAATTGTAATAACAAAGCAAACACAGCTCAGCTCACTGTTCCCTTCCCCTTTAAGGAAGATGATATCTGTAAAGCACTGCATGCATAAAACAATGTCATGAAGGAAGTTAAAGCAACAACTCACCTCACTTTTTTTTAGTAGTTGTGGAACCAAAATGACTCTGTAAGACAGCGCGGATGTTCCCTCATACACTGCCTCTACTACTTTTGTTTCTGTTTAGAAAGTCATATTAGGCTTTCTTGTGCCCGCCTCATGTTGCCAGGCTCTTCTCACTCTTCTCTTAAAGGAACAGGTGGCAGCGATGATGCTAAACATAGCTTCACTAGTCCCATTACCCTTTATGACTTGACTTCTCAAGTGGTAAATAACACCTTTCTCGTGTGTTCTCCTTAGATATATTTTTGTTTGGGTTGATGCTTTTGGTGATGGGAGACAGAAATTCCTACCCTTTAGGTCATAGCTCCAAATTTACTAAGCACTGTGGAAAGGCAGACAAATATTTTAACCCTAACCCAATAACTTTAAAAGGAAAAAGTAAAAAAATAAAAAGGAATGTGATTATAAAATCTTATTTATATTCTTGTATTATCAATTTCATATGTTTGAATTGACAAGCATATAATAATAGACTACACATTTAAGTATGCCAAGTATGTCCATATGTAAGCCATAGATAAGTTTACCCTTTCACCTTTTAAAGTTGCCAAAAATATTCTGTTGGTCAGTCATGGTAGATGTCATTAAACTTAATCTATGCTGACATGTGTGCATGCATGAGCCTGTATATATGTCAGCATTGTGTGTGTGGGTGTGGGTGTATGTGTGTAAGAGAGAGCGAGAGAGAGAGCGAGAGAGAGAGCGAGAGAGAGAGAGAGAGAGAGAGAGAGAGAGAGAGAGAGAGAGAGAGAGAGAGAGAGAGAGAATACTATGATATAATGCATAAGAAGACTATTTCTGCTCATACTATTGTTATATTTCAGTTAGCAAGTGTTTGCATGTGTGTAATTACCATGCTGAGACTGCATAGTCTTTGTAGGATGTTGAAGCCCTCCTGCCTGTTGACTCCCGAGTGGATGAAGCAGAGAGGGGAATCACACTGTGAGCTGCAGTTCTGCTCACGCTCCATGATCGGCCCCAATCTGTCCACTTTCACACACACACTCTGAAGGAGCAAACAGGTGATATCACAGATATGATGCCATGTCATATAAAGAAACTAACTAACATATGGCAAACCTTTGAATCCCTTATTCCGAGTTTGGAGTTTGAACATTTCCACTGCACCTTTATACCTCAACACTTTGATTACCCACTAAACTCACAAAGCAGTGAAGATCAGGGGAGCATCCCCTCAGTCAAATCCTGCATCTCCTGGTCTGAAATTCACTAAATAGCTGTAAGACATGTATCCACCACTGTGTGGTGCTCTCACAGAAACCTCTGAGTGGACAATTGAGATGAGAGCATGGGTGTAATTTTGCAATGCACTGACCAACAGGGAAAAATCGTTACATCACTAGCACAACTATGTTATATATGTTATATAATAAGGATAAAACAAAAAATGCCCAAATAATAATTTCAGACAAAACAAATTGGGAACTCAGCCTGTGTGGTAGTACAGGAAGCATGTGTGTTTCTGCTCATCCTTTACAACGACTACCATGACATCATAAGAGGTAGACCTGCCAACACCGGATCACCCTCTGCACACACATCTGTGCACAATGTGAAAGACAGCACAAAATGAGAACAAATGTTTCAATAACGATACTAAAGCTAAAGCTATCATTTTCAGCTTAACTGCAGACCACATAATCTGCAGTCAGCATGGTTATGTTTAAGGCATCCTCGACAGAAGATATAAAATTTGAAAAGTATCACCAAACAACAGTTTGTCACTGTTGCCACAGGCATTTTTATGAGGCTACCCATACTGCACTGACATGTTACAGGTTTAATTATGTGCCATGGTATCACCTGATACTCTGAGCTGTAACTAGTTCAGACTGAGAGAAAACGCCACGGTGACTCAGCTACATATTGCATAGACAGTGCAAGATTGCTTGTATCAATACAATTTTGTAGACAGGTGAGTGTTTATATGAACAACATATTATTAGGCATTGCATGTCTCATCATTGTCTGTACAATGACTAAAATACCTGAGGGGCTCAGGGATAGTGGGTTACGGTTTGACCAAAAAAGGATGTCTTTGTATTAAGAGAATTACTGGAAAGTGAATATACAATAAGATTAGACATAAAAAAAATTCACTTTTAAAGGTTTTTAAGGTGTAAATTAGGACCGAAGTGACCAATTTCCAAAAAATAATGATGTCAACAGAACAATGAAGCACACTGAGCCAGTATATCTGGGAAATGTCTGGAGTTCCTGTTCATGTCCTGTCGTCACTTTCCAAGTTTAGATCACAGTTCTGCTGCTTCCCGTAGGAAAAGCCAGCAGAGAGAGGCATTTCCGTCAGTTTTTCAAACTTCTGGCTACATAGGTTTAGAACTAGAAGAAAACCCGCCACCCTGCAGAGGTCAACAAAGGTCAACCAACATCCAGCAGTGGGGGTCACTGTGCAAGCAGCAAGAATAGGGCCTGTCCCCAGACTGAGTTAAGTTTTATGGACATGTTTTGACAGTTCAAAATAGTCATGAGAGTGTCTTTTGAAGTCCTGAGGCTAAACCACAAGTAATACCTGAGCTACCTGTGGCCTGAGATGTTTTATCTTACAGTAAATGTAGGCCAAGCCTAACCTGTTTAGTTTACTGTTACTCACTTCCCCATAGGGATTTTTAAGCTTAATTTTGCTTTAATTAATTGAACTATCTGGAATATTGTAACATTTCTAAAAGGATTTTGGACTCATATAGACTGAATTGAGTTTTTACGCTTGCCATTTAGCATTAAACTTCTCTGTTTCGCTTTGGAGATTAGAGCAGTGTAACCATGGGTGCTGCAAGATGTAAAACCCGGTTCAGAAGCCAATATTGAAACATTCCTCCTCAGCCGGTAATCCGTTTATAAGTTTATTCTTTAAGCTGATTGAGAATGCAATTTCTAGGATCACTTCTGAACACATGCTGCACTTTATCGTCTGGTGCCATAAATAAGTCACCCGTTAATTTAATCAAAAGATAGTAAAGATCTGCAAGAGCTTACACCGGTGCGTTATGAAACCCTTCGACTAGTTCAATCAAAACGCACGAGCGACTCTCCTCACTTTATGGTTTTCTAGATAAAATACAAATGATTAGTTCACCCATTATTATTAAATGTAACTTAGGACTATGAAGAGAAAGTAAATCTACACATGCTTGACTTTAGATTTAATCATTCATAGAGCATAAGATACTTTGAAAATCTGACATCTTTCTAGATTTGTCTCCATCAACAGCGGTTCATTTAAGCGTTTCCAGCATGCGCTCACACACTGCTGCATCAGTGCAGCTGTACCAAAGTTATGGATCAAACCATATAGAAAAAATGAA
>JANJYP010109115.1:0-14474 GCA_024605115.1 Rastrelliger brachysoma | reverse complement strand
GACCATGGGTCTGAAAGCTTGGTCATGGCAAATGTCAGCGGTTTGTGATCGACAAAAGCTGTAAGCCGCCGTCCCTCCAGCAGAATGCAAAAATGACTCTGTGCAGGCGGTTTGAGTGCCAACGAGTCCCGCTCTCCAGTCTGTAGGTGGCCGGCCCTAGCTGCTTAATCACCCGCAGTGGCTCTGACCAGTATGACTTCAGCTTATTTTGGTGGTGGAGGCGTTTGATCCTGACCCAATCCCCTGCTGAAAGTGAGGGGGTCTGCACTCTGCGTGTGGCATCGTACTTCTTTTTCATACGAGCCTGTGAATGTTTCACCTGAGCTGTGCGCACGTGCAGGAGGTGGCTCGGCTCTCAAACAGTCCAGTGGTTGCTTTAGTTCACGTCCAATCATGAGCAGTGCAGGTGACACTCCTGTAGTGGAATGTTTTGATGCCCGGATGGTCAGGAGAGTTTGGTTGAGAGCGTCGCTGAAGGTCTTCCCTTCCTCCAGGCAGGCTCGGATCCCATTTTTGAGAGTTTTATTCTTTCTACCCCCCCATTACTCTCTGGGTGATACACTGCCGTCCTGATGTGCTTGATGGACCGCAGTGTGAGAAACTGAACTCTGCTGCTGTAAATTGGGGCCCGTTATCTGTTGTGACCACACCCAGGAGGCCCCAGCACCCAAACAGGTTGTCCAGGCGGTTGACGATGCCGTGCACGGTGACGGACCTCAACTGGAAAACCTCTGGCCATTTCGAATGAAGATCGTGCACCACCAGCAGGTAATGAGCATGAGCAGGCGCCCCGTGAAGTTCTCCGCAGATGTCAACCTGGATATGTTCCCAGGGTGAGGACGGCCAAGGGGTCGGGGTGAGAGGGGCTGTGGCAGGCTGGCCTGTTTTCTCACCCAGAAGGCAGCAGGCGCAGTTACGCACCAGCTCCTCAACGTCAGTGTCTATGTGGGGCCACCACACTGTATTACGGCAGCGCTGCTTTACCTTGACCACCCCCAGGTGTCCCTCATGCGCCATGTGTAGTACTTGGGACCTGAGAGTCTCTGGAATGACCGCACGGTGACCCAGAGCTAGGCACACAGCCCCCCAGCAGGAGAGCTTGTCGTGGATGCGGTAGTAGGGAAGCAGCCTGTCATCCACTTTGGCAGGCCAGCCGTCCCAGACATAGGAACGGAGAGTCGTGAGGGCTTCATTAGCAGCTGAGGCCTGCTGGAGCTCTGCTAAGGCAACAACTGAGCTGAGGGGCTCGTGCAGGATGTGGACCCAGACTTCATCACTCTCTGGATCTGATGACACCCCACCCATCTCCTTCGTCACAGACACAGCCCTCGACAGGAGGTTGGCCACCGTGTTGGCCCGCCCAGGCATAAACTCCAAACTGAAGTTGTACTGGTTCAGCTGGTCAGCCCACCTTAGCAGTCTCATAGGCCTGTGTCCTGAACCGTGGGTCGCCAGCAACGCCATCAGCGCTTGGTGGTCTGTGCGAATGGTGAAAGGCCTCCCGTACAAATAAACATGCTAGCGTTCGCAAGCCCACAGGCAGGCCAGGGCCTCTCTCTTCCCCACCGAATACTTCTGCTCCGCTGGAGTAAGTGCTCGTGAGGTGAAAGCTACCGGGTGTTCCACCCCGTCTTGAGCCTGGAAGAGCACGGAGCCCAGCGCCACCCCGGAAGCATCGCAGGTGACCAAGGTGGGCGCGGTGAGGCTGAAATGGGTCAGTGTGGGTGGGGACATGAGCTGCTGTTTGATGACGTGCACGGCTTCGTGGCGGGCCGGGGTCCAGTCCCACGCAGCCTCCTTCCGGAGCAGCTGGCGTAGGGGAGCTGTTGAATCAGAGAAGTGTGGCATGAACCTGAGATAGTAGGCGGCCATTCCCAGGAAGGAAGACAGCTGAGGCGGTGACTGGGGGTCTGGGAGGGACAGGATGGCTTCAGTATGGGACATAATCGGAGTGATGCCCTCCTTTGAGAGCCTGAAGCCCAGGAACTCGACTTCCTCAACCCCGAACATGCACTTGTCAGCGTTCAGTGTGACCCCATGCTGTTCAAACCGCTGAAACACTTGCATCAGTGGAAGGTGCATGCGCGACCACGTCATCCAGGTAGATGGAGACGCCCTGGATACCAGCCAGTATGAGTGACATTATCTTCTGAAAGCAGCTCGGAGCTGACGAGAGTCCAAATGCCATGCGTTTGAACCTGAATACTCCCATGTGCGTGACAAATGCCATAAGGTCCATGCTGGCCTGTGCCAGAGGAACCTGCAAGTAGCCGTTTCGTAGGTCCATTTTGCTGAAGACAGTGGAGCCATGGAAATGGCTAGTGAGTTCCTCAGCCGTAGGCAGGGGGTACTTGTCGGGAATGATGGCTTTGTTCACGTCTGTGAGGTCTACACAGAGCCGTAGTCCGCCCCCCTTCTTCTTAGCTATCACCAGGTGTGACACCCATGGCGAGGCGTTGACAGGCTCGATGACATCTGTCCCCACCAAGCGCTGCAGCTCGGCCTCCACTGCGTCTCGGAGAGCCAAGGGAATGCGTCGTAGAGGCTGGATGACAGGGCGGACTGACTGGTCAACCGTAGGCTGGTGTACAAATCCTGTCATGCGGCCCAGCCCGTTGAACAGCTGTGGGTAGTGATCAGGCCAGGAGGTGGCGACCTGCAGGACATGCTGGCCTCTAGCATCACTCACGGCGAAACTCAGGGTGAGGAACAAGTCTAGTCCCATAATGTTTGCACCCCTCCGGGTGATGCAGAACTTGGTGGCAGGCGCACATTGTTGATCATATCTGATGGGAAGGCAGACCACGCCCAGAGTGGAGATGGGAAAATGGCCGTAGCCCAACGGGTTTAACTGCTGCTTCCAGAGGCACCTGACTGAAGAATCGGTTGTATGTGCATTTGTTCAGGATCGACACTTTGGCCCCTGTGTCCACATGGAGCGGGATCAGAGCTGTGCCCACACGGCATGTACAAAGTTTGAAGGCAGGGTGTGAGGTCTGAACAGTGTTTATGGGGACAGCAGCAGTATCATGGGAAGCAGAGGAAGAGCGACAGCAGCGTGCAAAATGGTTATCCTTGCTGCAGTTGCGGCAGCGTTTCCCTCAAGCAGGGCATGATTGATCTCTGGTGGCATGTTTAGAGGAGTCACAGTTGCTACAACCCTTAGCCCCACTCTCCCTGGGCCCCCTGTCCACTCTCTGTACAACCAAACTGTCACCTCGTCGTTTGGCTCTGCAGTGTCTGTGTGATGAACTGACAGTGGTGCTGACGTCACCGGGTCGTGTACGGCGCGGCCGAATTTGTGCGCCTCCGTTAGGGCCGTTTCCAACTGTTTTCCAATCACTAAAGCATCTGCTAGTGTCATGGAGTCCGGCTCTAATAAAAGTCTCTCCCTCAGTTGGTTGCATGACATTTTCTCTATTAACTGATCCACTATAAGTCCATCCTCCAAAGCCCCAAAGTCACAAAGCCTAGCCAGCTCACGTAAAGCTGACACGAAGTGGGCAACGGTCTCACCCGGCTTTTGGGTCTCGAAGCGGTGCATCCGCCGGCTTCTCCCGGAGCTGAAGTGTGCTTTCAGTGCGGCCGTAGCTGTGGCATACTTATCGTCCAATAAGGTGAGCGTGGCAAAGACTCGCTGTCCCTCCTGCCTGAGACAATGGCGTCGGAGCGCACACTTCCTCACCTCCGCTAGGCCCGCGTGTCCCAATGCCAGCATATAATCCTCAAACGACTGCAACCACCGATCCCAGGGGACAGCCGGGTCGCCGGGAACAGGTAGGAAAGATGGAGGAGGCGGTAGGGCGAGTTCAGACATCCTCGTTAAATATTGTGTTTGTGCAGGAGTAAATAACCACAACGTGTTGCTTCGTCTGTAGCGTTTACTGAACTGACGCACACCTTTACACTTTATGACCTTGCTGTACATCACTGCTGAAAATCTTAAAGAGACAGTAACCTGTCAGTTGCAGTGCATAACCTACTAGAGTCCAACAGGACACATTATGATGATAAACTGCATGTTTTTCAGACATAACACACTGGTTCTCCTAAAATGGCAATGCTCCCTCTCGTCAGGTAACATAACAGCACGGTGAAGTTAGTTTTAGGGTGGATATTCAGATATTCATTGTGGATTCAACATTCTCAAATATCCAATCTGAAACTAGCTACAGCATGGTCACAAAGAAAGTCTGGTAGTCTGCCTCTGTAGCCACTTGATGCACATGATGGGGCAGAGCAACTCTGTCCCATCAGTGTTCCTGGACCATACATAATAGAGTGGAGGAATAATTATTATAATGGCGCTTTTCCACTACACTCTCCAGCCTTACTCTACTCTGCTCAACTCTACACGGTTTGTGTTGTGTTTCCACCGGCCCTGGTATCTACTCACAGTGGGCGGGGTTCAACTTTCGCTGTATCCGCTCATCAGCCTCAAGACACAAAGGTTTGGACCTAGTCCACAGACCACGGTGAAAAACTACGTGAAGGTAGCAGATATATTCCTCCTTACAGTTTTTGTCTTTTTAAAAATGCTACTTTTGATTCTTGTGTCGTGGTGTCTCGCTCACTCCTCAGTGACAACGGCTATGACCAATCAGTGATCGGCAATCGTTCAACGTCACTGCTTAGTACCTAATCCGCTCACTTGGAACCAGAGCTGAGGAGGTACTAAAAATAAGACCTGGTACGAGGAACTGTGCCGGTGGAAACACTACACAAACAGAGTAGAGTCGAGTAGAGTAGGGCCAAGGCGAGCCGGTGGAAAAGGCCTTAAGTGTTCATAACTATTTCCGCATTAAAAAGACTCTAAGGGCATTTTCACACTAGGGGCTTTGGTTCAGATCTGAGTACACTTCAAACCAAAATCCAGTTCATTTTATAAGTGTGAACAAAACTGTACCATGCTCCGGCAGGTTTCACAAAGCATGCCGAGTCTGCTTGGAAAGGTGGTCTTGGGTGCGGATCATGTGTATCATGTATGAAACAAACAGACCTAGTGTGAAAACACCCTAAGAGCAGGGCAACAGGCAGTGGAGGCTGTCAGGGCTGAGCTCATACAGACATCACTGTGTTTTTTCTTGGGTACTGAAATACATGAGCTGTTTTCTTGAATTGATTCAGAGGATATTCTGAATTGATATTGAAAAATATATTGCAATGCACTGATGAATTGATATTTTTACCCACCCCTAGAATGCATTTCTGTCTAATGGACAAAAAATAGAGACTGGTAATCAGAATCTTTCATCTGTGTCAATATCTTGATCTAACTCTAACCCTTAACCATGACAGATCATGTGACCCAGACTTTAATTCTGAAAACAATCTTAGGGAATATAAATTGATGGGAGTAAAATCTTCTATTATGATTTAACAGATCACAAAATATGTTCATATTATAGTATTTATAATATGAACATATTTTGTGATCTGTTAAATCCATTGATAAATACAGTATGTTTGTGGAAATGTCATGGTGTCAGTTTTAACAAAATCTAACCAGTATTATTTTAATTTATTTAATATAATATATGCTGTTTTTTGTTTTACTTTCAGAGAGTGTATCCCCATACATCTTTCAAAAGCAGAGAAAAAGTAATAGTGAAGCCTACAAAGATATTGTTGAAAAGGGTGAAGCAGACAGTCTTCGAAAGGAAAATGTTCTGTCTGGATCTGAGGATGAGGAAAAATACAACAATGCACCATTTAAGGAGAAACGATTCAAACAAGATAATTATGTGAATTCACTCCCCAACCAAAGGAGTATTTATACCACAACAACAGAAGACAAAGAGAAAGGAGTGAAGATCACAACATCAGTGTCTGTTAATGAGATGGAAGATTCATCCCCAAAGATCATGTTTCAGCAGTTACATGAACCCTTAGCTGATGATCTGACCCACTCAACAGAAGTTACCAATATGAAAATGAACTACACTGGATCACATGTGAAAGTTGAAATTCAAGAAATTCAGCAACAGAATACTTTTGGCATCAAAACGACAGTTGTTTTCATGAATGAAGCTGTAGATGGTGCTGAGAGGTTTTTAAAAAACAAATGTGAAAGGATGGAAATTCCAAACAATAAGTTGTTTGAGCAGCCATCTCAAAATATGACTTATCACAACACATGTCAAAACACAACAAATTATGTATTTACTTTTGGTGGTGTGAGTGATTCAAAATCTGTCAGTCCAACAAATAACTGGGTCAGTCCAAACTACTGTAGATGCTGCAGTGATCACAAAGAGCAAATATCAACAGACTTTACATTTAGACACCATACATTGAACCCACCACCAGTGTTCAATATCAAACCTCAAGGGAAGTGGAAACATTTTTGCAGATGCTTCAGTAATGATCAGTTCTGGGACATTCCTCCACCCCAAGAGTTTGCAGATATGAAATGTAACACTTTAGAGGATCTAACACATGACCTGGCTTCCTGTAGAATTGGTGCTTGTAGCCCAGCTGACAAAGAGCAAAGGGAATTTCACCCATCGGCAAATATTTCCTGTAATGAAGGATCCGGATGTCCATTTTATGTAGAAGAGAATGAAAAAGTAGATCTGCTACCATTGTTTGATCAATCATCAGAATCTGACAATTATGAGCCTCTGTTCACAGCAACCAACAGGTCCAGCTTCACCAAAGATTTCATCAAATGCCAAAAGAGAAAATCCTGGATTAGAAACAATAGCATTGCCACTGTAGAACACAGATCATGCTCCATACCAAAAAAGAGACGCCAAACCTTTCCTGGGTTGTCAGAGGGCGTGGGATTGTTTCAAGAGGATCTTCTGGGCAGCAGATATAATGATTCTTTTGCCTCAAAAACCATGTCCTCTTTGATCATGTGCTCACTTCCTCTCCAAACTCAAAGACTGGGAAACATTCACCACCATGGTGACAAGTTTTCTGCATTTGGAAAATATAATTCCTCACAGACTAAGGGCAGTTGTAAACCTCTATCAGAAAAGCCAAATAGCCATGATCGAAAGCAATCATTACTCATGACCAACTCTGAGGATAACTCTAATGATGTGTTTATTGTCAATAAGCACTGTCAAAGGCAAAGTGGCACCAGATACTGTTGTAAGGGTCAAGACATAGACTCAGAAAAGAGTGTTTGTAAGTACATGGAAAACCTAGACACTGATGATTGTGGAAACAAATTGGATCAAACTGAAGTAGCAGTCTGTGGAATTGACAATGAAATTGGGCAAGCACAGTATGACAACCCAGAGGCACTTGCAAATGAGATCAGCAGAAGAGCCTTCTCTATACTAGTCATCCCCCCATCCTGCAGTGGCTCAGAGGAACAAATTCTACAGAGGCAATCTTTAGAATTATTCCAGAGCAATACATTTGGCAATGGAAACCAGGAGGATTCAGTCTCAATTTCACCCAAACATAGGAAGATCTCAGGAGTTTGTGCAGCTGAGCAAAGACTCTTGCAGATGGACTCAACATTGACACTTGGTGGTTGTGTGAAAAATTATCGTCAAAATGCTTTGGAACCCCCCTGCATTTCCACCAATAAGGTGACAGAGATTCAACCTAAATCATTTGGTGAAAAAACAGGAAATACCTGCAAAGACATATATGATCTGAAGCTGGACACAGGAAGAAAGGGTAAAAAGGATTCAGACAAACCTTTAGTCACCACATTATGTCCTGCCAATGGTTCTACAGATACAGAGGAGCAGCTCAGTAAAAGTGATAAAGCAGAGAAGCACATTGTTTTTAGATGTAAGTTACAGTAAAGTTTGATGCTTTCAAATAAATAAGGAACTACAGATTTCAGGTTTTAACACATTTGAATATATCTCCATTGGCTGTTTATCCTCATTTTCCAGCTTCTTCAGAGGCCAAAGAGCATCTGAAACTCATGGTTCATAAAGACCCAGAGAGCAGTGGCTCTGATCATTGGGCCAAGAGGCGAAAACTCTTCAAGGAGAGCAAGCAGTGGAGTTCTGCTGGGGGAAGCTCAATAACCAGTGACATCACAGAGGAATCCAGTAAGTTTAACTATGTTCAACTATGTTCAACCTCACTGGTGTCAACAATTATTTGCTAGAGACAGTGATGACCTAAACAGAAAATAAAGCCACACTGTGTGTTGTTATCTGAGAGTCTATCCTATTTTATTCTTCTATACATTGTGAGTACACAGTACACTAACTTATGTTTCAGGGAATGAAGCATATAAGAAAACACAATTTCCATATAGTGGTTTAAAAGTTTGATTTCAAGACTCCTGAAAAATAAATTAAGATCATCAGTAAAGAGACTATCAAGGATAAAAGAGTGTTTTTGAAGCCCTTAAGCAGCAGTCAGATTGTTTTGAAAATGACTAGGAAATTATGGATTGGTCCCCTTAATGTGAAATTGAATAACTTCAACTGCAACATGAATGGAATAGGGCTGTGTGTGTGACTATAATTAAAACAGAAAAATCAGGTATTGCACTGAATGAACTGAATGAATTGCATATCAGTATGTAGTGTCATAGGAGTTACAAGGAGTTTTCAAGACATTGCTTGGTCTTATTTTGTAAGCGGTAGCATCAGATTGATAATGTAATGAAGCAGTCAACTGGGAATCAGCTTTTTTAAGAAAGGTGGGATATGGAGTTTTTTTGTAGTAAATTCTTGCAGTTTCTAACAAACAATAATATTGTTTTTGTTACCACAAATGTGTTTGGCTCTGATGGTTGGTTCATTTTTGGAATGCTTTGAACTACTTTTATTGATATATCACATGACCAGGTGTTGCTCCATGTGTGGCATACAAATACAATGGAGTAGATTTTATTGATAACTTGGGCTGGGAGGGATTACTGAACTCAGGTGCCCAGACATCTGAAAGCTGAAAGCTAGATATACAGTAAAAGATGGGTGATGTTTTCTGTGTTCTTCTGAGTGTAACAAAGTGAATAACAAATCCAAACTGTATATTTGAATGTATTCACATATTTAAATATTTATTTATTTTTTAATTAATTAATTATTTTTAAAAAAGATTTTGTTGGCACAGATGCCTTTATTGTAAAGTAGGTAGACAGGAAATGGGAGAAATAGAAGGGGGAGACATGCGGGAAAGGGACCACTCTGGCCACTCAAGAGCAATGCTCCTTATGGCCTGCGCTCTAACCACCATGCTAGAGAGCAAGCCAAGTTTATTTATTTATTAATTGTAATATTTATCCACTAGGCTTTATGGGTTTGACATATACCTTACTGAAAACCATTTATTGATTACCTCCATACCAACAGTTTTATTTGCACAGGCTGAATACAGAGGATTCATATAACATATGTGTAGTTATTGCCAGGATAAAACAAACAAAATCAATCAAAATCTGTTGCTCATCAATTCATCAGAATCACAGTGTGTCATTATGTACCATATATATACAGTATATATCTGCACTGGATCATGTGCTAGTCAGTGATTAAGTTACAAAACTGTTTTTTCTAGTATCAGAGGATACTCATTCTGTGGACATGACAATTCGAGACAATGAAGACAGGGGCTTTTATACAGAGACATTCCACTCTGCAGCATGGATTTACCGTGGAGATAATGGGGACCCAGGGGCCATCCCTCCCAGCCTCATCACTAGAACTCGTGCTATCTCAAGTAAGCCAGAGAGATTTTGTAATATTACAAGATCTACTTATGGTCTTGTCTTATGAACACCTTGCAGAAATAATATTGTGACTGAAACTATAAAATGAATAGTATCTTCCAAATTAAACTTTCCCCTCCTTTTCAGTTCGTGAGAGGACTGTCAAGATCAGCAAAGGCATAGGAGAGTATCCTTGGGGCTTTCGAATACAGTTTTCTAAACCAATTGTGGTTACAGAGGTTGACACAAGTAAGTGAGTCCCTAACTTTAAGCGATGACTCATCCAGGCATTGTAGTCTCTGAACTGAGATTACTGGTATACACACAGTTAAAATTAAAGATTTGAATGAAAGAGTAAGGTCCTAGACCTGCTCTTTGTGTGCTTTGAGATGATGTTTGTTGTGATTTGGCACTATAGATTGACTACTAGATTGATTACCGGTAATTAAAATAAGCTATAGACATTTTGAATATTTAAGTCACTTTCCTCACATTTAGCTAATTTTTCTTTTGAGCCAGAAATGCATGTAAAACATGTTATTTATAATTGTTTAAAATGTATGAATAAATCTAAATATTATTTATCAAACCTAAATGTTAAAACCAAATCTAAATGTTAATCTTAATTGGAGTGTAAAAATATTATTTAACCATTATTAATCAATTGTTTATCTTCTTTGTGGTCCTCAATCAATCAATCAATCTTTATTTGTATAGCGCCAAATCACAACAAAAGTCATCTCAAGGCACTTTACACAAAGAGCAGGTCTAGAACCTTACTCTTTAATACAGTGAACCTTCAAAAAATCACACAGTGATTAAACACAACTGGATTGATTAATCCATCAGCAATTTGAACCTTTGGCTATAATCTCCTAAAATTTTATGTGTAAAAGAATGTTTCTGAAGATTTTCGGTTTAATCACTCTGACCTGATTCTGGCTGTCACCGCATCACTGCGGTAGCGATAAATGGGGGCAGTTTAAAAGAATAGTGCAATTATTTTATTTCAAACATAACAATTTTAGTATTCTTTGAGAGGTATAACTAAAATGTGAAAGTCACTGCTCTATGATTTTTCACAGATGTGCCACTTATGTATGTTATTTTATATGTTATTAAAACTACATTTTCAATTAAAATTGAAGAGAGTGTGAGAGGGGCTAAACATAAATTGCACTAATGTACTGTTCCTTCCTGCATTATATACTGTATAACTGATCCGCTGAAAAAGTAACTCCAATTATGTGCATTGTTGTTTGGACAAGTTTTCAGTTGCACTTATAAAATTCTGCTGATTCAGACTGGCAGCTTTTTTCTTTCATTTTTCATGAACATTTTTTTGTTTTATTTGTTTTGCTAAGGTAAAGTATTTGTTTTCCTTATAAACTAAAATTTCTGTTTCCATGTTTTCAGATGGGGCAGCTGAGGAAGCTGGGTTGATGGTAGGAGACTCTGTCCTGGCAGTCAATGGAACTGATGTTACTAGCATTCCACATTCTGAGGCTGCTGATTTAGCCAGGCAAGGTATGCTGCTTTCAGGCCTGCATTAGTAGGTGATATTAGAAGCACTTGCACACTTGTAGCATTAATGGACAAAGCCATAACATGTAGCATCAATGTATGTTTCAATGAGTTAATGTTTCAACATGCTGGGATCCAAATGCATGGTTAAGTTTTAGAAAGATTAGAAATACATAACAGTGATTTGAGGCAACACATCCACATTATGACTTCTAATCATGTTTGAATTAACAGCGCTTTTCCAGTACAGTCAAAATGAAATACTATGTGGATAGAATTGTCTCAAAAAGATTAATATATATCAAAATAATATTTATAAATATGCATACATTTAAATATTTGAGACAGGAAGGAGATTATTAACAGAGACTGATTATTTATTCTGCTGGATTTCAAATCAAACAATTTACGATTATCAGTTTTGTTGCTGCAAAAACTGTGTTTTTATGGAGATGACTTGGAGACATAGGCACAAGCCTAAACCGGGCGCAATCTGCTTAAAGATCAATGTATTGATGCTGGCACCTGCTGGTGATAGGAAGTAACACGTGTCGTCTAATGGGCTCGTTTGAGTTGAGCTGTTCGTTGCATGTGTCTGGCTGCATAGTCAATGAAAGCTGCAGCTGTCCTCAGGGGAGGAGTATAACACGTTGGCTGTCAACGTTTCCCAGAGTGGCGGGATCTCTGGATGTTCTCGGTGTTGCATGCAAGATATTTCGATACAACAGGTTTTACCTTGAAATAACCAAAAAGAAACATGTATTGCGCTCATATATGTGTGTGTGTTACAGTAGGGGGATTTATTCATTCAAGGAGATGCATGGATTAAAAAAGAGCTGCTTTTATGATGAGCCAACTTTGTGATTTTTACACGTTTGTGATTGTCTGCATACCTCAATGGTAGTGCTTGTAAAAAACATGGTAGGCTCTCATTTATGCCTGTAGTCACCTCTGGTAAGAGCATCAGACTGCACGGCGTCTTTGGCAAAATGCATGGATCAAGACATTATTTAATGTCTGTTGCTCTATGAGGCATTCATACGTGTGGTCCATTAAAAGTTTGAGCCCCAGATCAGCACTAATGTAAAAATAAGCAGACGCTCCATGATATACAGTAGGCTGCTGATCTGATGTACAATTTGCTGTCAGTTTGACCAATAACAGAAGCCGTTTGGGTTTGGCCTTTGTGAATGCAAAACTGGACAAACTCAAAATTGAAACAAAGTATCATCCTTGCGATGGTTCGGATCCAAAAACGGACCTTTAGATGTCAACCTGACCTAAGTGATACACAGATATGCGCTGGATACCCACTTTAAGAGGTCAGTGATTTCCGGACACTCTCCCTGGGGGCATGAGAATAGGACGGGAGGGGAAAAAAAAATGGACTCACTTGACTATTGGTAAAGTAGATGCTGCAGTGTCCCCTTATTTTGAAATGCAAGCAGTTGAAATAACATATAAATAAATCAACCACACAGTGTCGACTTTAAAACTCTTCTTATCGACTTTAAAGCGACTAGTGACTGTTTATTCTAGTTATTGAAGAGTTTTCTGACAGTTTGAGACTGACATGAAAGCTATCAAAGAGCAGCGGGTGTTGCTGTGAGCCTCTGAGGCTCCAGGGAAAAAAAGTTTTGTATGTATATTTAAAATCCCCATGGCAAGTTATAATTATAAAATCAAAAGTCATTATGAGACAAACGTCAGTTATAAGATAAAAATGTGTTACATTGAAATTTTGATTCAATCTTCAACCCTAAGTGGGCTTTTTACATAATTGTTCATTATTTTATTTATTTAATGTTAATGTCACTGGCAGATATAAGTCACATAAAATGCTTATAACACACTGACATGTTAATAATACATAACCACCTGAAGCTGCATTCTCTATGCATTAGTGAGTGTGATGGTGTTCATGAGAGGATGCTTTGAGACAGTTATCACTCTGCCATGTGTCACTTTAGGATGGATGAGTATAATAATATACGCCGACAACTCTCGTTATGGGATTTCGGTGGGCAGCCAAAACCCCCTGGATCTTCAGTTGCACTTTGAGAACAAAAAAAGTATTCATGAGCATGAGGATGAGTCAATAATGATTTTTTGATGAATTATTCCTTTGATATGTCTCCTTCTTGTCTCAAAAAGACATGGACAAACTATACGGGCTACTTGTGAAATCCAAAATAGAATTCTTCACCGTACAAAGCCCTTAACAATCAGGCACCATCATATCTAGTACTGGGGGTGCTTAAATAAAATAGGACAAATAAAGGTCCCTGTCTCATCCAATCCTGCAGCTCCACCTCAAACCTCTCATTTTGAAACTGCTGAGTTGTTTAAAATAGCAGCAATGTGATGATTCCTGTTTTAAAGAGACAGTGAACGGTGAAAACTGGAGGTGACAGGTAAATTCGTTATGTTACTCTTAAGTGTAAGAACATCTACCAGAGTAAAAAAAAAACCAAGAAGAATGCTTAACTTTAATCCACAAAAATAAGTGATTATCTTAATTTAATGAATTAGATTAAAAATAAAACATTTTTTCACTTTAGTATTTATTTTGTTTTCATTTAACAAACAATGAGAAGTGCCATTCTTGCATCTGTCTTAGATTAAAGCTATTGATGATGTAAAAACAAAAAACACATTAACTAGAAACAGAACAATGAACGTGGGGAGTCACATCTGTATTTCAGTCTTAATCTCTGCAATCTGTGTGTCCATCCTTGTGTAGGTGCTTAAATCAGGTCCATTTTTCCCATTTTTGTTCTCCTTGTTCCTCTTGTAGTCTCATGTGAAACATCATTTTTTCCATTGTGTGTATTTCCTCCACTATTGCATTGATATTAGATGTGATATTAGATTAGGTAGGTCCACTTTACACCAGTTCTTAGTTATAGCTTTTTTACCAGTCATCAGCAGTACTTTTACTAAATATCTATCTTCGTCTTGTATCTTTCCCTCTGTAAGAGTCAGAGTCTGACTATTCATAGGGATACTGTATTCTAGTACCTTTTGCAGTATATTATGTACCATTCCCCAAAAACTAGAAATTTTACTGCACTTCCAAAAAATATGTGCATGGTCCGCTTCCACTACCCCACATTCTGTCCAGCATGCATATTTAGCGTTTGAGTACTAACTCTTTATCTTAGGTGTAATAAAAAACCTTATCAAATTTTTCCAAGAGAACTCCCTCCATGTCCGTGAGCTGGTGGATGTCTGATGTGAATTGCACATATCTTGCCAATCTGTGTCTATAATTTCTATTCCGAGTTCAGATTTCCACTTTTCTTTTATG
>JANJYP010109106.1:0-15500 GCA_024605115.1 Rastrelliger brachysoma | reverse complement strand
AAATCTAACAATTTAGTCCAATAATCAGCACATAGTATAGAAACACAGAACACTACAGTACCTCAGAAACGGACCCCTTAAATGGCAGCAGCGCCCTTTGACCCCTTTCACCCCGACACAGGAACACACTTATGGACATACACAGAAAGGTTCACTTCTTAGGCTCATCAGTAATTAGTCTCCATTAGAAATTGGAAATTTAATTAGTGGTTTGAGTTTGTCATTGAGTAGCATTTCCTCTGTCTGAAAGCCAGCCACACAGGCAGTGTGGTGTCTTAACGCCTGTTAACAGAAAGGAGTTTGAAATGGAAATGCTGTTACGGTCGTCCTCCACACCCTTCTGTCATTTGTCTTAACCAAACCCGCCCAGAAATAAAATTACTCAAATGTGAGGGGATTTTCAGTTTTTTTTTTTTTTTTTTACCCTTTCTCTCATATACTCTTCCTTTTTTTTTGCAAGTGGAAAAGCAGCACGCTTTGCGGAATTCAGTCGCCCACGCACTCTGTCAGGACACTTAATTCCAATTAGATATTTTTCTTTTCTTTCTTGTTCTAGCCTGTCTGGGCCTCCTGCTTTTATCCCTCCCTCTGCCCTCCCCACTAACTCCCTCACTGTTGAACTCTCCCCTCCTCTCTCCCGTTTCCTCGCTCGTGTCCTCATTCTCTCAATCTCTATCACAATATGTAGTTTTGTGGACCACAGTTCCATTGCTTTGCTTTCATGTGTTCTCTCATACGCAGATTTCTCACAGCCAGACATCCTGTGGCCGATTTTAAACTTTGACACTGTCACACACAACACATCAGGGCTGTAAAAACCTGTGGCAAAAACTATTACAGCAGACAAAACCAAACTGTGTCCATAATGATAAAGCAGAGATTTAGAGGTGGTTTTAGATGTTTGCAAACCGCCTTTGTTTTGCTCCTAGAGAGTGAATATTTATTAACCTATGGATCCATTTGATTACAGTGTGAAGTCAGCTCCTCACTGTGAAGGTCCTCCCACACATTCAATAATAATAGCCCTGCCATGGAGAGCATACAATACATTTCACCCAGAGCAGTAGCCACATGTAATTCTTCATCCAAATTACTGTAATTAAAACATTCCACAATCCTTTATGTGTTATTTCTCCCTTCATGTACTGTTGTTTCTTGTCTATGCTTTCTTTTCATTCAACAAATCAAATTGAGGCTATTAGTGTCACGGATTTGCATTCTGTATTTGGAAATACTTGCACAGCCTAGCGACATGAATATTTATGCTGACTCATACAGACTACACACAGGCTTATGACAGTTTGAAAACAGGAAAGCAAAATCCCTCCGTGTTATTATTAGCTTAAGACAGAAAGTCAGTCACATTTCAGCAGAGACGAGTGAGTTAGTACTCCGAAGAGCTATTGCTGCTGATGCAGAGTCCATTTCTCCTTTGTTGCAGACCTTGGACAGATGATTTAGAGTGCATCTCTTCAGCCTAAATTGCTTCCAAGCAGGGGGTTCCTCTGCAGCGTCCAGCCCATCACTTCACAACTGAGGCCTCAAGTTTCTGCTCCATGTTGCGTGGAAGTTTCCGAGAGCCAAGCTATTGTATGTGTCAGCCACATTTATCATGTACTTGTACAACTCTGGAAAATTTTGTGTTACAGTTGGCAATTCTAAGGCTAACCAACAGAAAATAGAAAAACAACAAAATCCAGTATATATTAAACATTGTCACAGTTTTATTCTTAGAAGATGGAGAGCTTGTAATTGAATTTTTTATTGAGCTGGCATGGTTCTGTTTCTTAATATGCATTGCCTGATGGTGAGCTAAATTAATTTCTATTGGAAAAGCTGAGCACTTATGGTCAAACACCGTCAATTAGTTGTGTTTGTGGATGAGATTATGTTACTGATGGGCCAGCTGAGGTAGTGAACGTTGATTAGGACTGAAACTCTGGGGAGAGATTAGCATGAGGAGGAAGTTACATGTATGTTTGTTTGCCTTCCATCTTCAGCTCAACGTACAGACTGCTGAATAGCTGGAGTTGAGCAATAGCGGCTACGTCGTGCTGTAGGTACCGTGCACCGCCCTCAGCTATGAAAACTACTTACTACTCACTCGGGGCCAAACCATTCATCACAAGGAAAAGAGGGATGGATGAAAACATACCCCCTGGTCAAGGAGAGAATACATTCAGTAAGTCAAAAAATCATCAGATCGCCTCTAAACAAAAAACACATCCCGCTCATCCGGAAGATAAAATCTAATGTCGTGCATGAGCTGAATGTAGATAGCAGATGGACTTCTATTATGAACTTTCCAGATGACAAGATTTAACCCACAGATTTGAAACTCTCTATTGAGCTGTAAAACAACATATGTTTGGTAAAATTGCATTTGGAAGATGGCACGCAAATGATATCAAACAACTTAATTTAATCCGAGGATAACAGAAAAATAGTCAGTGACCTGATTCTTGTTGAAATATTCCTAACAATATATTCAGGGAAATTTGAGATCAAAATGAAAGCAACCTATGTAATATTAATAGAATTTTTCCCTAATTTCAGCTTGTTAAAAGAAAATAAAGTTCATAAGAAACTATTAAATATAAACCTCTTCCTGCATCTCTTTATGCAAATAAATGAAGCTAAAAGGGAAATAAGGATGTTTCGAAGGTCTTCTAAGAAGTCTTTCAGGATTTCGGAAGTGCCAGCAGGTGGGATTCTGACTATCAGTGAGTATCATCTCATCTAAATGAAAAACATATGCCTTTATCCAACCATTAGTCTAAAATTGTTTTTAAAAAGTGCCCCAAAGAAACTTGTCTCGATACACTTCAAGGAGCTGAGAGGAAATGTTGCATTGACAGACATGTCATCAGAGAAAGTTGGGACCACACAGAATAATCCTTCATGGCCCTTCAAGGACAAAAACCGTGCTGGCAGGAAAGATCTACAACTGGAAGAGAAGCCTAGCCTTGCCCCCTGCCTTTTAAAAAGCACTCGCTCTCCTTGAGTGTCTCCAGGGTGGTACAGATGCAACAAGGCAAGACGACCTTTTGGAAGGGTCAAGGAAAAACCCAGGGATGCTTGCGGCGGGAGGGGTAGGGGGGGTAGGAGGAGTGTTGACCTTACTGGAGGTATCTATCACTCACTGAAGATGTTGGCACTTTACCAGACACCCAAATGTGCATGCATATAGAAGTTCCACACATACATACACCCTTGTCTACCCTCTTCATGACCTGTCCAGGGTGTACCCCACCTCTCGCATCAATGACAGCTGGGATTGGCTCCACACTCCCCTCCTCCCCGCAACCCTCTGGAGAAGATAAAGCGGTTTGGAAAGTGAATGAATGACAGGAGATCTCTAATGAATGTGGCTCTCAGAAGACCCTTAAGAGGAAGCAAGGCCACTCTCACTCCTACCAGTGACTCTGCAGGGCACAGAGAGGCCCTCGCATGTCTGCATTTCACAAGATAACCAGATTGAAAAGCCATCCCCAGACAAGTGTGCTCTGTCAAGGGCTGAGTGCTGTTTTTATGTCTCCCTTTCGCTGTCTGACGGAGACGCAGAAGGTCGCCTCTGAAGGAGTGCTTGTTTGCGACTAGTACAGTCGCTGGTACAGTAATAGGGCCCTTCAACTCCACAATACCCACATTATCCTTCTCTCCCTTTCTCTGCCTCTTCTGATGTGCACCAGGCACTCTGTCTTGATATCCAACACACACTGTCAGCGTGTTATGGCCCCACTCAAGTGACTGTATAAATTCAGATTATGGAAGAATTATTCTGGTCTGTCTGGCAATTAAATACACTCATGTGTGGCTTTCCAGGGCAGCCAGCCAAGCTCTCATCGGCACCAGTCCCAGTCCAATCTAATTCTACAAGCTCCTCCCTTTGTCTGTGGTAATAAAATTTTATCAGAATGAGAATGTGTCTCATAGGATTTAAATATCTCTTTCCATTCACACTTCCTGCAACCTTAAGCACAACAGCAAAGGCATCAAGGATTGTTTTTGGTCTGTGTGGCTAAGCGGGTAAATCCAAACAAGAGGACACCATTTCACAGACACACAAAAAGTAATATCTAATTCATTTAATTGTTATTTAATACTCACAGTGGTTTATTCCATTGAGAGATAAAACTTTAAATTCTCTGTCATGACTCCTCTCTCAGAGAGAACTGTCTGGTGAGTGTAATGAGCGGCTGGCGGTGGATGAAACACAGTAAAAATCTATTAATGGGCCAAGTGGATATTCTGAGACATGGTGCAGGTTACCCATGGTCTCTGGGTGTGTAGAAGATACATGTTTATTTTGGAGTTGAGTGACAGTGAGCACAGTGCAAGGCCCAGACTTCAGAGACAGGAGACATCACGTCAGAGCTCTCTTCACCACAGTGGGAGCCACTAACGAAGGCTCACCCCCACCAACACCAACTGTTGCAACACATACACTCACACACATAAACACACAGTCTCGCACCGTTGCCTTCAGAGGGGACCCACCACCCTACTGCGGAGCCTGGCACCTCGCCAGTGGAGAGGGAAGAGAGGGTTTTAAATGCAGAGCCTGGCCTGGCCTCAACCAAAATGCAAAGACCACTTAAAACACATTCCTCCAGCTCTTTAACACAGCGGCTCAACAGCTGAGGTCCTCCAAACTCTGTGGAGGTGGTTGGGATCGGTGTGCAGAGGGCTAATACAGCATGGGGGGCTTTGGGAATAAGCTATTACCTTAACCACAGGAAGAAGGTGAAATATGATACTCAATCATTTCACCAAACCTCCTAATGTATGTGTTCATATGGAGATTTATTTTTTTTCTTTTCCAAAACCTCATTGCGATACTTTTATTTCTCATCATCACCTCATTAACAAAGCTGGAAATGAATCATCGGAAAAGTCTGACATAAAATTAACAGTCGGACACAAAGAGTGACTTGTAATCAGAAGAAACTGATTACAAAGCAAGAAGCCACACCTCTGGCACACAATGTCCTCATGTTTAAAATTGCAGGTGTAAGCAATCTAAACGGTGGCGTGAAACCTTTAGATACATGACAAGTAGAAGCATGTCTGATTTGAATCCATACAGACTGACACACCTATAGAAAGACATCATACGAGCATTTATAGTACAGCTGTCTCTCCATTACATGATATTAAGTCTTGCTTTGTTGTCAAATGAAAGGTTTTGTACCTACATAAATCATTTCATAATGAAAACGTGGATGACGCTCGTAGGCTATTTAGTTAGCAATAAATAACACGTAACCCTTAAAAAGCTGAAAAATTGGATAGTGTGTTTTTTGTTTCTGTGCACTCTGTGATAATAATGCAAGTCCAGAGGCAAGACACTTTTTAGATTCAACATGTAAACAGCTATTACTTTTGGCCATTGAATCCCTTTCAGTAATGATACCAATGCTCAGTTTCCAAATTAAAGTACACAGCATATACATAGTTGCAGCAAATTTGGACTGTAAATCATTGTGATTATCAAAGCAAACACCCTCTGAAAACTCATGTGAAGGCTTCAAATAAAACATTCCAGTGAAACACCTCTATCACCACTGTTATTTCTTTCTTATAAAACATCTGGACTAGCTTTGCGGTTGATTATTACTTGCAGTGTCACGATTTAGTCACATGAGGAAACACAAAGAGGACAGCAAATCTCTTTCTTGTTAGGGAACCAATCTAATGATCTGAGTTGACCACCACTGGATATAAATAGCCTCTTTAGTCGCTCACATGAACTTATAGTACATTGGCTATATGAAGAAGTCAATTGGTAGGGAGCACGTTCAACGTTCCATCTTGATGTTTGGAAAAAAAAGTAACTGAGGTTGCTATCTAAAAGAAAGAAGAAAGAAAGAAAGTCCCTCTGGTTAATCTGACAGAGGTGGTGGTTATTATTATGGGGACAGATAACACATGTGGAAAGAATCACAATCACAGACTCAAGCACACGCAAAGTGCAGGCACACAAACTTCCAGTCACAAACACTTATTCCACACACTTAAACACATGCAATATGAAATTCAGCCCATCCAAATACATCCATACGCACCAGCACTTTTATATCGTGTTTACCACACAACTCCCCTCTTACATAAACAAATCTCCTTCTCCCAAGATACATACTGTATGGTCATCTGCTCACACACACACACACACACACACACACACACACACACACTGACACACTGGCCAGTTTTTTTTCCTCCTGCACTAGAGCATGGACAGGCCAAAGCTCACTTTTCAAGAGGGGATGCTTTGAGTTCCAGAGGGGTGCACATGAAAGAGCAGCAGAATATAAAGGAGTGCCCAAGGATACACTGCAGCGCTCAATGTGAGGACAATTTAGCCCTGATGGAAAACCTGGATCAAAGGCCTGGCCTCCATAATTGCACATTCCCCAACAAACACTGTGCCATTTGAAGAGTGGGCCAGACCTCCGGACTCCTGAGACCTGTTCCTTTGCGCAGACACAGGCAGCCCCATTCCTTTCACCTTGCTATGTTCTCTATCTCAATGTCTCGCTAAAAGATTAGAGAAATGCTTTCATTCCAAAAGTGCTCATGATTTCTCTTTGAATGTCAAGATACTGAGGCAAACCGCCCTCCAAGTTTCTCCACTGTTTTGTTAAAGGGCACCAAGTCATGGTTACCATTGTGGTGAGTCATGGTTAAAAAAAAAGTCTCATGCTCATAGACTCATGAGATGCACTTATACTTGTGATACGATCTCTTTGGTCTTTTGTGGGGTGAACTTTAGGTTGTAATGTGCTAGCATCACCAACAAGGACACCAAAGTGTTATGGTTATGTAAGACGCTTAAATTAATGACTGCTCTCCTCTGCTGAGTCTCCCAAATAATTTCCTGCTTTCCTGTCTAATTCTAATGATATTAGGATGATCTGTTTAAAATCATGGGTTTATCTTTATGAAAGAATCCATTGTGCGGAGGATATAGCTCTCCCTGTCCTTACCTGTATGGGAGACGGTGGGACAGGAAATTGTTTTAAAACCAACAGTTTCTTCCTCCCTCGAGCCCAGTCTATACGTTTATTTTCTTCCGCATGCAGTTTCAGTCACCAGAATGCAGTTTGAGAGCTTGTAAATCTAGCTCAGATATCTTCACTGTGCTGCAGGGGGGAGACCTCTGGAAATTGTGGAATGTCTTGGCGCTGCTGCGAAGGAAACCATCAGTAAAACAAAAAAAAAACAAAAACTATCTCATAGAGTTATAAATATTACAAGTCAGCATGGGTAATATTCAAGAAAAACTGACTTATTGTTCTAAGTTTTCAAGCTTAAGAACTAATAGAGTTTGAGTTGTTATTTAACCCTGAGTTTTTGCTGTAGGATAATTGCAATATGTTTATCAAAACAAATAGTAGAGAAGTCAGTGACCTAGGCTTTTGTTTGGTCTATTGTTGTCCTACTATAATTCATTCAGTTTGAGAACCTCCTTTTGCGCTGTCACCTTCTATTAGGACAGATGCATTGATATATACACCGAATCTCTCCTAACACAGCACAGACAGCAACAGAAAGCCAGCGTGGTTGAGCAGACACTGACAGTTCTGTACCAGAGAGCCTGTGAGTGCTTACTCCAGGACTTCTGATGGTTTTATGTTGCGTCTAGACTTTAATAAGTGGTTGTGTTTTCCTGAAAGCACACCCCAAATCTCCCCTGAAAGTCCTATGGCGATGCTTTAGTAATAAAATACTATATACATGTGTTGTTGAGCTGGACTCAAATAAACAGGCTCCTAATAGACCCAAATGTGGTCAACCTACAGAAAGAGCCTTGTCATCACAAATATCACTGAGTTTGTGTGCTTTTTCTTTTTTTTTGTCTGTGTTTTTCAGTCTCTCACTACATCCTTATGCATACTTTGAAGAGGTTTCTATTAAGTGGGCGTCACATTTGGAAATACTGTTATGTCAAAAAACTTATCAAACAGGGCTGCTTTCTTCCAAACCTTCTATGTTTTTAAGCCTGATTTGGACCGCAGGGCTGTATACAAACCTGCAATTAATATTGAGCAACTGAAATCTGACCAGAGTGGCTCTGCTTAGTTGTTTTTTTGGCTTTAAAGAGAGACTGTGAAACTGTTGATGGAGAAACAACACTTTCCTTTTCTTGTAGACTAAAAGTTGAACTCATAAACAATAAAACACACCCTTTGCTCAGTTGATTTCACTCAGGTGTCAGTTTTGTTGGCACAGCCTTCTTTGGTCTAATATGGCCAATATCTAATGTAAATCTAACATTTGATCATTTCAATGGTGTTCAGCTTTGGAAGAAGAATATTGCAGATTTTTTTAAGACTAGGACAAAGGTCAGAACACAGCTTTTTTTTCTGTCAAAAGTTCTTGTAAAATACACACGTGTTTTCATTGCTCCTCTCGTACAAGAACAACAAATGCTGTAAGGGAAATTGTGCAATTTAAGACTGTGTATGGTCCATATGAAAATGAAAAAAAGCTAGTAAAATACTAGCTGCCTGTTCCACTGAATTATAACCCTCCAGCAGTAGTTTATGAATCACTTGGGCCATTAAGATCTACACACACTGATACACATACATTTACCATCTGTGGCTCACCTGTGACCCGGTCCGATTATACCTGCTAACCAGATGGACCATCAGATAGCCCGTCTCCCGGGACTCTGTAAGCGTATAGACCTAAGTTCCCATTCAGTATTGACCTATCGTTAACCTGAGAGGATTTTCTCCAGTTGTCAGTGAAAAGCATTCGAGCGGGTCAGATTGAATTTCTCCTTTTTTGACATTCAAGTTCAAAGCAATCATGTCAAGTATGTGGAAATATCCAAGAAAATAACCAAATTTAAGAGCTGGTTTGAGCATTTTTCAAAAGAACCATGATGGGGTTATGATGAAGCATAATGATCATTTCCTTGCTGCACTATGCTTTGAGGAGAAAAGGGAAAAAAAAAAAACCTAGACAACTAAGCACGTCCAAGTTTTATTCCTTCTTGGCTTCGGTAAAACCTGTTGAGGTGCTAATAATAAGACACAGACTGTCCGCAGACTAGGTTTTGACAAGTCCACAGTCTCCATTTCACTCAGAGGGTAGATCACTGTGCAGATGAAAGCAGGGAGGGGAAAGAGGAGGCCTTTGGTGTTAATCAGGTGCTGATTGGCAGCATGGGGGCCTTTAAGAGGCTGGAAACCAATAGAAAAAAGGATTATTATCCCTGAACACTGCTACATTTCCTCTAGATTGTTCAATAGTGGCACTAAGATCGGGTCATAGATCTGGTTTCACCTTTTTTGTTCATGGGTGTACTGGGAAAAAATTCAGTCCTGGACCAACTGGAAGTGGTGGTGTGGGGGTTTGGTTGTGGTTGGCCAGTAATAGATGCATGCTCTTGTGCATACCCGGAATGATGGACACACATTGTGGACTGTCAAAAACAGATTTTTTGATAAACACAAGCACACATGAATGCTGTAGCTTAAAAACATGCAATTTAATTTCAGATGGATTTCAATAGTTTATAGCCATCACTGTGTGGGCTTGTTAAAAAGGGGGGAAAACGTCTTGTATCAGCATTCGTAGGATATATAGTTTGACAGACCACAAAACAGTACATCTCTTTGCAACACTGGCTCTCATTTGTCACTTAACTGCTGCCATGGGAAACACTGACCCAGAGGCTTGAAGCTTAGACACTGTTTCCACAAATATGTTTTATCCTCTTTTGGAAAATCTTGTACAACAGCTCATTTCCTGCACAAAAAGTAAGAAGAATTCTCATTTTAGTTTGACTTTAAAAATCGGTCTTCAATACCTGGTGGTAAGCTTAATTTAATCTTTGCTAATATAAACCTAAAGACTAGAAATATATCCTCCTCCGCGAAATCTCAGTGGCGACAGGAGGATCTCACTCTTTCATACTCAGTCAAAGCCCCTCTCCAATAAATGTGTTCTCAAGATCTTTTAGGAAATGGGACACAAGTTGGTTAATTGGAAGGGTGGTAGGGGTTAAACGCTTCCCTCAACGTTACAATTTGTCAGTCCACACCACTGCATGCTGGGACTAAAGCCTGGGCGTGAATGTGGGAGTCCTTCCCAAGGATACTAAACTGTAGACACCCCAGAGAGACTGCCCCTGCCGCCTTAGAAACTCACAAACCAGCTGTACTCTGTTAGCCACACACACACACACACACACACACACACACACACACACACACACACATCCATCTTCAGAGTCCTGTGGCTCTCACTGATTTCTCTTGAATTTCTTGTGACATTACCACACAAAAAACTCACATGAAAATGTGATTTCTCAATCACAACACCTAACAAACTTAAAATCCCACAAACTATAGTAAACACATTTCCTCAATAATTGCAGTTCCATTTCCATCTAAACTAATGTCATTTAAGATAGACTGCTGGCAGCGAATTTTCCTCTTCATCCTGTCGGGGCCTCACAGTGATTGAACTCTCATTCATGTAGCTTAAGTCTGCATGTTTAACCCCAGGCCCTTGCAGGATATGGCATGAATTATATGCACACACCGCACTGCTTAGATAATAATCTTTTGATAATATACAGCCAATTTCCACCCTGTTATATACAGCTGATTGGTGCAAAGTTAGTGGAGTAGTCTGTGCCTCTCTCACTCCCAGTGGTACAATATATACAATACAACTATGAAGCCTTTCATCAATGCACTCTGCATAGTTCCCTCCTCTCCCCTAATCTGTTTCCCAGTCTAATCATTGTTTCTTTTTTAATTAAGCAAACATAGTCCTTTGTATACACAACTGGTTCATTTGTAAATTAAACGTTGATTAGTTTACCATTTAAATGTTGCAAGATAGCAATGAAGATGGCTAAGCAGGGAGGGGGCTGTCACATATTTGCTGCTGTCTTTCAGTACTAAATGAGGGGTGTTTTCTGCTTTTGGCAGTTTGTTTAACCACTTATATGATTGGATTGCTCATTAATTCACATTCTGACACATCCCAGCATTAATCATGTTTTAACTGGGCTTTTAAACTGCCACCCTTAACATCTGTCTAATGATTTAATGTTGACATATTACACAGTGAGTTGTTTTTCTGCCACTGATATATTCTGATGCTTTGATGCAATGGAGCGTTGTAATTCATTTCAACAAAATTAGTGCTACATGTCATATTAAATTTGATATGGAGAGGCTCGGGCATATTCAGAGAGAAGCATGTCAGAGAAGTCTGTCCACAAAAATATGCATATATTAATTTTTGTGTCTTTTTAAGATCTTAAATTATGACCTAAAAGTACTTTTCATTTGTAGGAAACACCATGATAAGCCAGACTGTTGAGTAAGCCCAACGTTAACTCAACTTTTCACTGTCAGTCAGCAAGATCCTTATCATTATTATCATTAGGTCCCCCCTGCTCGCTTCCCACCCTAACATGCCACTCATCTTGATAAGCTGTCAACTTCGAACCAGCATCCAGCATCAGGCTGATGGAAAGAAATATCAATCTCTGCTGCTTTTTTGCTTCGCATTGCTTTCTTTTCTTATTGTGCTATAATTTTGCAATGCTGAGACTGCTAGCCTCAATAGCCACAACCCAGCTGACTCCCGGTCACCACACCTATAGGACACACACCCACAGGACATGGTTTATGCCACAAAATATTGCAAACATTAACCACATCCATGTGTTGGGTAAACAAATATTTCAGTGGCCTAAAAAAATCCATCAGCTATACTATTAAATATTCAGAGGAGGTTGCAATAAAATTGCAAAATAGCACCACTAGCATTGCTGAAACTCTGGTTCATCATGATATTCTGTTGCTGCTCTCCATTTGCCTACAAGTTACCTTCATGAAACCATCTCTAATTTTAATACTTTCTGGCAATGCACTAGAAGAAATCAGGAGAAAGAATGTTTTGCCAATCTGTAGATCTTTGTTTATGTAAAATGAACTTCTAATATGCTTGATTATAGAAATGCCAGTCAGGCTCTGAGTAGAGACAGATTTGACAAAAAATGTTAAATGTACATAGAAACAGGTGGAAACTCCCTCATTCAGAAGTGGTTTTATGGCTGACAGGGGAGTTAGAAATGTATACACAGAGTCACGGCGGCACAGATCGTTAATGTCAACTTAAAATTATGTTCATAATCAACTAACTTGCATTGACGTTTTGTGGGAAGCTTAACGCTGTGATTATATGTTTTATTGTCATGCTGAATTCTCAGTTGTTTAAGAATGTAGCAAAACATAGCCAAAAGATGTAAATCAGATAGAAAATACATGTCCTTGCATACATTTTTGGCAAAGCAAGCAAGTTGATTAAAAATAGCTCTTCCTTGAGAGTTGATGTAATATAATGTATTGTAAAAATGTATATAGCATTCCTGTTTATTTCTCTCGTTCTTTTATGGTTGTAATACATTTTAGAAAAAATTGCATGTTGCAGCCTTGAGACTTTGAGTATATGAGTGGTTTGACACAGTGAAAGGATGTAGGCCAGCTGTGGTTCTGATCCAGCCGTTCACTTGTGTGGGTCCAGACAGATCAGTGTGAGGGAGGCTTTGCTGCTGAAAGGCTGCTCCACCTAATCCCAGGCTGCATTACTCAACCGGTCCAGTCAAACAGCACACAGACGTGGGGACTTCCCCTTTCCTCTAAAGACGTAGAGGAATACTGTATTGCCTCATACACCACTGAGGTAATATCATTACTTCAACCAAATGCTGCAAAATTTAACCTGAATATTGTCTTATGAGTCCAAACCACATGTGTAAGAGTGTATACAAGTCAAACTTCTCCTAAGAAATGTTGAAGCATTACCATAATACTTGGATTATTGTAGCATCTGAATAAATCTCACTGTGCAATGTAACAACATTTTTTCGGGTTGTAACTCTAGTCTCCAACAGAGCATACTACCTTGATTCCTGCCAAGAGTATCAAACAATGCTTTAAGTCATTTTCATGTTTTTCCCCCCTGATAGATACCAATCAAAGCTTCTTGAGGGGAATCCATTCATCCATCACATGGGTGTGCAGCAGCTCCACGAGGCATTGTCTCTTGCACGCAACTCTAAAATTACTGCTATCCACAGATACTGGCTCTCATTCAACACCTTCAGGGTGTTGAGGGGTGTCATTTCTAAAAGGCCCAGAACACTGCACGTCCATATCTGTTGAAACACAGCTCATAATGTGAAACACCTCTCATCATATGCAATTCACAGAGGGTTAATTTTGTATAAGCGTGGTTCTTTTTCCCTATTTTTAGGTTAAGTAACTTGAGAAAAGAGGTGAGAACAGAGTTCAAACTCTAATCCTTTTCAATGGAGATTGGATGTGATTGGATGTACAGTAATAATAACTCATGCAGGTTAATTGTACTTCAGTAGCTGTATGAGGAGAAGAAGAGTGTGTAAAAGTACAAACTGGATCTGGACATATTTCCCTCAATAGATAAATATGAACTTGAAGCAAAGCGTTGGGTCTATCTCTGAAAACAAACAGGGCCATATATTTCACTTGGAATAACAGAGATCAGCTGTATCAACACTGGTCCTCCTACTGCAGCCAGCCACCTCAAGTGAGAAACCATCGAGTCTGAGAACCGTCCTCTCACTACGTTTGAACAGACATGAGGCAAAGCCATTGTCATTCAGCTGAGCGGAATATTGAACTAATCAGGGTTTGATACCAAGGATTGAATCTAATTTAACCACCATGATCTCAGCAAAATACTGTTTACTGTAGGAAAATGTTCTCACAAAACAAAAAAAGAAAAACTAAATCTACAAACAGACACAGCTGAAAAGGACTTTATGATGGCTATGATTTGATGGCAGTATTATGTTAGCTAGGCCTGCCTAACTTTTCACTCACAAATAATCTGACTGCCTGTTTGCACTGGCACAGCTGTTTGCATTGCCTTTGTTCAGCTGTCTGTGCACTCCCTCCCTTTCCCCAGTCTGATAACATAATACTCTGGGTATGTTTCTAAAGGGTCATAAAATGAGAAAGAGCCGCTATCTACTCTTTGATTGAGCAACACCAGATTTAAACACATCCCATGAACCTGGAACATTTTACTATCCAGTGTTTTCTCTCTCTCATACATCCTGAAGACGTGGAGCGTGCAGCGGAGTTGAAAGGCTCAGAGAATTATTTTCTTTTTAAGGCAAAACTTGCTCTCAAACACATTCAGATTTCGTGTGCCTTTGATGTTGAACATTTGTCACTGAAAAACAGTGAGTAGAGACAGCAACCATGTCAGAGAGCTATAATCTAAAAAGCTACAGCTCACACCTTAAGAATGTTGTCCATAAAACTAATTTACATTATCATGTACATTTTGGAGGAGACTTAAGGCTGCTAAGATGGAACGCTGATGTTGGACGATAAGCTTTTTTTTTTAACCTTCAATGATGTTTTGCTCTTTTAAGCCCACAAAATCTCAAGATGGTGGAGCAGTGGCATGGACATAGAGATGTGGATGTTCCAGTGTAGCTTCTGCAACTAACTTCCACTGGATAGGTGAAAACCCTCCATCCTGCTTGTGTGCACACAGCTGGCAGCTCTGTGTACTTTTCCTTCTTTCTCTTGAAGGCAGTCTTCAATCCCTCTCCCCAAGGTACAGTTAATTTAGTCATTATGACCATCCTACTCAAGGTGGACCAGACCACTATATCTGGTCAAAAGGAGCTCTTGTATGAACTTAAACTGGTGGTTGAGGTCAATTCTCCGATTCTACTTGCCTCTAGGTGATAGGAGGGAACACTCCCTTGCACTGCCACTGTTAAGCTTCACTCCCTTTCCTGACAAACTAGATCAGCTGCTGTGATGTTACCAGGCTAGCCTTGTTTGCTTCCAGCCTGCATGCCTACAGGATTTCAGCTAGTTTATGGAGGACTCAGTCGTGGCGCCATCCGTACCTGCCCTGTGTCAATGTTGCCTTGTAGCCAGAAAGGATGTCCTGCAAGCTGGGGTTCTGGGAGCCACAGATTTGGCAGGTCTCCTGAGAGCCACACCAGAGGTGCAGGTTCCTAGGACTGGGAAGGATTTTGTATGTGACCCTGATAAGGAAGCTCAGTCTTGCCAGGGGCATCCTCCACATAACCGCCCACATAACGGCCCTGTTGATCACAGCCTCCAGGTTGTCTAGCTCCCTTGTTGCTGTTGGCTCACAGTTCTGATTTTATAACTCTCTCTCTTCCATCTTCACAACTTCAGGGATCACAAGGTCTTTCTTTTCCTTCTTTGTGGCTTTGGACCACATCTTGGGTGCTGTTCCCCATCCAAAACCGGCTCTGCCTGGCTGCAGCAATGCAACAATCTCCTGGTGTTTCAGTTGTGTAAGGTTAAGGTTAGAGATAGATCATGGTCTTGATTAAAAATTAAATAAGAAATGCAAGAGGATAATCAGTGGCTTTTTCTATAATAACCAGACCTAACAACATGTGCGACCCAGAAAGCGAACTC
>JANJYP010109097.1:0-10286 GCA_024605115.1 Rastrelliger brachysoma | reverse complement strand
AAATATGTTAACATATACAAAGCTTCCTTATTATGTACTATGTGAAAGTGATGATTTCTTAAACAGAAGTTATTAAAAAAAATCCATTATGCTTAAAAAACAGTTAACATAAATAAAAGTGAGTTATTTTCAAATGATCTCCTCTTAGGATCACATAATTAAGTGGTGACAGATGAAGCGGTGAGCTGAGAGAAAACAGAGCTCACCTGATAGAGGAAATCTTCAAACACAAAGTAGTAGTCGTCATTACTGGCGGTGAGCTTCACATCCTGTTGGGCAAAGCATTTGCGATTAAATTTGATCTCATAATGAAGAAAAATGTACATTAATCTGTGGTGGCTTGCGAATGTCAAATAACTCATATTATGTAAGAAAAACTTTGTTTACCAAAGATGTACAAAGAGAGATGGCTTGATGCTAATTGGAAAACACTTCCAGGAAGTAACCTGGTTTCAAATTTTATGTTCGGTTCTCATGATTGAAACATCCAGACTGTCGAGTTTAATAAACAAGCAGTGTGATAGAGTGAAGTAAAATACCTTATAGATGAGGTTGTCCACCAGCAGCTCATGTTGGATGACTCCGGCCTTTAGCTGTTCATAATGCATCACATCCTGAAACGGCAAATATGTTTTAGCATGAGTGCAATAACAGCACTGTTTATAAATGAAATGGCCCCTTATGAACTTTGTCTTTATCACAGAGTGCAATTTTTAGTTTTCTTATAAATATCCTAACTAAGAGGAAATGTTGTACCTCCTTTATTATTTAAAAACTCCATCAGCCGTTCTTTACGGATACTATTAAATCAACTTTATGTCTTCTCTATGACGCTGATGACAGCAGGATTAAACCAAAGTTAATAGATGGGTATCATGTTTCCGACGACGTGGTTAAACTCAAACGCGTCTCCGGTTTGGGACAGCTTATCACAAATGAAGGAGAGACGAGGGCGATGCAGCGATAAAAACGTCTTCGGTGACGGCTGCAGGAGCACCCTGGCGATGATCAGAGTTGCGGATGTGAGGAGAACAGAAACAGAGATAGTCTTTTTGACAGGTGAGGTACGGTGGTAATATGGACAGCATCAGTGGGGGAGATCTGCTGAAACACTTCAAGTTTATTATATATCTTGAAAATGAGGGTCGCTCCAGTTCACCGATGATGTTTTTTAATAATGATAAAATTGATCTAAAATGGTTAAAAGCTAACCAAAACAGGAAAAAAATACTCTATACATTACATTTCCTCTTCAGAGAATAACTTACTTTGGTTAAACAGATGAAGGACGTCTATCAACATTCACATCCTGTCACTGTCCAACTCTGTTTAATGTGTTTGCCCTCGCGCAGTCTGGGGGCCCCTGCAAACACTCTCCAGACCTCCAGTCAGGTCCGTGTGTCTCTCCCTCAGAAATCAATCTTCCCATCACGAGCATTGTTTTATCGAGTTAGCCACGGTGGGAGACTGTGGACTCCAGCGCCGTTTACACAGCGCTCTGCCACACGCAGGCAGCCAGCCACTCTGTTTGGCCTAACTGTGCTAAATTGCCAGCATTTGATTATCTTTGCGTTTGACCACCCGGGACAAGCAGCAGTGAGCTTGAGTAAACACCGCCAGAGCTAACACGCAGATTATGCAGAATTTGCGGGTCAGCTGGTGATCTATATGTCGACTTTAAGGTGAAACATAAATGCCAAAAATGTAAAACAAACAGTCCGCTTAGAACCTTTCAGNATGTCGACTTTAAGGTGAAACATAAATGCCAAAAATGTAAAATAAACAGTCCGCTTAGAACCTTTCAGGTCACAGAAACATATGCAGTTTGGGAATCAGTGCAGCTGTGTGTGCACAGATATTTTATAACAAACACTGACAGCTGATGGACACCACCAGAGTACAACTTAGACATGAGTGTCTGTGTATTTGCATTTTACTACCTGGGGCTGGTTAGTGGAGTTGAGGATGAGTGCCCAAAGGTCAGCACGCAGCCCTGTGGGGCAACCCTGCCTGCTGTACTGCTGCGCTGCTGCACTGTCCTGTTCCACAACCACTAGACATGAAACAGACAAGAAGCACAACACGAGAGACAAAGAGAGGCATTAACAAACAGTCCATTTTCCTTGATGCCAGACTTGGTGTTCCCCCCCATATCTGGTCTTTATGCTAAGTTAAGCAAATCCGCTGCTGGCTGCAACTTCATATTTAAAAGATAAGTTCAGGTCAGATGCACAAACACAGACACATTTTTCTTCCTGTAGTAATTCCCCCTGTTCTCTTTTACCTTTTAGTGCCAAACTCCCTCTTTTTGTTAAATCTTCCGCTGCAGCTGAATAGAAAAAGACTGTCCATTGAGATAAAAAGAGAATTTTAAATGTAGAAGAGATTCACTTAAGATAAAAATATAAATACCTATGGCCATGTGACTTTTGTCTAAAGACAGAGATCAATTATCACTCAGTGAGAAAGTAAATAAGCAAATTTTCAAAATTGATGGAAAGCCATTTATTAAAAAGTAGTTAAAAAATAATACCAAAAATTTAAAAAAAATAGTAAAATAGCAAAAATTTGCTGCCTATTTTATAGTGTTTTAAATGACATATTTACAGTTTTGGACATTGGTCCATCAAAACAAATAAGACGACGTCACCTTGATCTTTTTCTGACATCTTAGAGACTAAATAAATATAGGAAAAATAATCAATAGTTTAACTAATAAGGTAATAGTCCTACAATGCAAGCCACACNAGCCATTTATTAAAAAGTAGTTAAAAAATAATACCAAAAATTATAGTGTTTTAAATGACATATTTTCAGTTTTGGACATTGGTCCATCAAAATAAATAAGACGACGTCACCTTGATCTTTTTCTGACATCTTAGAGACTACATAAATATAGGAAAATAATCAATAGTTTAACTGATAAGGTAATAGTCCTACATTGCTGTTCTCATCTCTTGAAGGCAAACCACACAAAAAAAACTACAACAAAGGATGAATGCAATTCTGAAATTTGTTTTGGCAACATAGGACACAGTGTCCGATTAACAAGAATCAATAAGGAGCCTCGTGATTTCCCGGCTGAATGAACATACTAACAGCAGAGTCATCCAAAAATGGTGCAGGGCCAAACAGATCAGTTGGGAAAATGAACACCTGCACAACAACAAGCAGGCAGTTCAGCTCTAAAAATTATTAAGAGGTTTGTTTTCTCTGAAACAACTCGGAAAAGATGATTTCCGTTTGGACAGAAGACTTTGATTTATCTGACTGTTTTTCTGGACGTATCAAATATGTCCATTTAGAAATTATGTCACTCATTAATCTAAAAGAGTTAAAGCAGAGGCCAGCTGTGGTGTGACCCCCTGAAAATGTCTAAACAACATTCATAATACAGACATTCCCAGAATGATAATTTTTACATAACTTTCCAAAAAAAACTGAANGTGACCCCCTGAAAATGTCTAAACAACATTCATAATACAGACGTTCCCAGAATGATAATTTTTACATAACTTTCCAAAAAAAACTGAGGCAGAGGCTGGAAACAAACTCCCACTAACAGCTCCATTCTGCCCTAAATCTCTGTTGTGACAGTAGCCAAAAACACACAGCTCTTGACTTAAGGTGCTGGCCAGTCATAACATAAACGAACACACTCCTCGCCTCTTAAATTTCCTATTTGAGTGCACTTAACTCTTGGCCTGAAGTATGACTTGCAGGTTGGGAGCCAACAGAGGGTGAAATAGTGGACCCGGGGCCTCGTGGCTGTGTATATAAAATACAGCCTCTTGTCGATTTGATGTCTGATTGGTGTCCATAGTACAGTTGATGTTTACACTGGCTTCATAGCGGAGAAATGAGTTAAGAGTTAAAGTGTCTCTCTTGCCAGTTACTGCACCTGACAGAGCTGGCGGCGATCGTGTACGTATGTGTGGTGATTAGTGAGCGTAAATTAATATTTTTGGTGTATTATTTCATATTATTTCTATATGTAGTTGTAATGCTATTGTGTCTATCATTAGTATTCATCCCCACTTCAAGTTTTATTCTTTTAAATCAATCACAGTGGATAAAATTAGATGTTTTTGATACTGATCTCCAGGGTTAATGAAGAACTTGAGGCTGCAATGTTTAACTCAATTGCCTGCACTAAATATTAATTTAAAGCAAGTATATAATCATAGTAAAATATGTCAGTGGGGGATAAATGTCAAGTTTAAAGAAGTACAATTAAAGATAACAAATGAAATATAAAAATAGCTTTAAAAGAACATTTTAAAACACTTTTACTGTCTTACCTTTTTTCCCGATTTGAACGTATTCACTTTCAAACAAATCTGCAGAGCGATAAAAACAGAATGAACAAAACAGATGCATCAATAATCGTCTGGCACCGACACACTTTTACAAACTGATGCTATCTCTTGGATTTACAAACACAGAGCCGGTGGATAGAACGCTATTTAAAGCCCAAACACCAGACTGTCACACTGTCAATACCTGAACTTAACAGAGATACTGTTTGAGAAATCCCAGACCGCCGTGTGGTACAGGAGAGGAACAGTGTTTTACACATCGTTAAACCTCGGTGTTCATTAGGTAAACAAGGATGTTTCTGATTAAAAGTACAAGACTACTGATACTGTTTCTCTCTTACTGTCAAAAACATCCAATTAAACACTAAAACCAGCTTTGTATTGATCCCAACTACAACTCACATTTGTGCAGCTAACACTGATATACAGTAATTATTAATTTTGCCTTAAAACTATTAAAAACCCATCAGTGAGCGACAGTGATACAATGACTGAGTCGCTCCTTCGTTTTAATCCGCAGTTTATTACTAAGTGGATCTCACAGACAACGCCCTGCTACTGTAAATACTCACTAGAGTACCAGATGTGTGTGATCCACAGCTGTAAATAATCCCAACAAATATAATATTTACTCTGGTTTGTGTAACAGTTACTAACACATTTTCTAAAAGTTCCCAGATGTTTTAGAGGAATAATTTACCCTTTTTAAAAAAAAAAAAAAATGTATAATGTATGTATTTGTGACATGATATTTGAATTCTACATACAGGCTCAGGACGTCGTAAGATTAATTAAGCCTAGTGATGGAGAAGAGTGTTTGCTTTTTTTTTTGTGTCAGTACCTGGATGCATGTGAGCATGATCGTCAATCCCCAGCTGCCCAGTGGTGAGGTTGAGCTGCTAGTAGGCCTGTCTCTGAAAAAAAAAAAAAAAAAACACTATAAGCTTTTTAATTCAAAGGTACATTTCTTAGTACAGCTGAATTAGAAGACCCCACAAGGTCATAACAAATTAGAAGCTTCTGCAATGTGCATTAACCCCACTTGGTCATTACACCTGCAGACGCATTACATCCACGGGTGCCTACCAGCTGTGGGATGTCCCTGACATTGAGAGGAACCTGGATGAGACCCCAGTGGCTCTTGGCACTGACATCCTCACTGCTATCATGATTGGGGTTCCTCAAGCCTATTAACACCTGCATAGAAAATTTAACAAATTAGGCTTCTGTTTTAACACTCATTTAATTTACAGTAAGAAATCTTCTTACCTCCAGGAAATCTTTTGGTGCGTAGACAGGCCTGAAGCGTGCCAAGTCTGCAAAGATACAAAGACGTTAGTGTAAATAATATAATACGATACTTGCTGGTTTCGCTTTCTGTAGAAAGGGCAGTACTCCAGATGACACATGTGCTTACACATATGAACCAGGGTTTACATAGGCAGTTTCAGAACAAGTTTAACAACTTTAAAGTCCAGACTATACAAACGTATCCAGCCGTGAACGTTTACTTCATTTTTGCATGAACGTGAATATACTTCTGAACACATCGGCTTCAATTTGTGCAGCCGGAGTTGGCAGCAGCTTGTACCGAAAAGTCACGAGAACAGTACGGGACAGCTAACCCAGATTTAAGTGGGACTTCCATCTATTCTCTATATAGCGGGGCAGTAAATTCAAGTGCAGAGAACGAGGGCACGCTAAGGTCTGGACGGAAGGAGGGGGTGCCGCTCGTTATCGCAGCTCCGTCCAAGGAGTCTGGACAGCCTCTTTATTCACAGTCCAAAGTGTTTATAGCCTGGGGACGGCACACAGTCCTAAATGTTATTATACACCACTGGGCTGTGATAGCGTTGTTAGGACAGGAGGTTACTGTGTGCTTTGTACATGTACTGGGTTCAAGTACAAACGATTGGTTCATTGAGATCCACCAAAGAGGGTTTCACAGTGCAGGATGAGATGCATCTTCTGAAACTAGACGCTAATAAATAGCATATTTAGAAGCAAAAATATATATTCCCCTTAAAATGTAATATTAAAGGATACCACTGATTTAGCATTGCACTCCTGTAATGTTGCGGGAGGTTAAAAGTTCATTTAAAAGAAGCAGAGTTGTCGCCCTCTTTATTCCACTCCTCCTCAAAACCTGAGCCTAGCCGCAATCCAACTTGACTGTATTCTCTCCACTGCACAGATGAGGAGTGGGCTGCAAAAGTCTTGTGACCTCACTTCTAAATTCACAAATCCGGGCTTTGAGGTATAAAATCAGTAAGGACTGTGGATTTTGACCCCTGTCACATTCACTGGAAACATATTACGAAGGGATTTTTAACCTCTTCCACCTCTTTTAACCTCCGTCTTTTCTATGAAGGGAAAGGGGTGATAGCAGATATATAATATGTGTCTTGTAGAAGTGGTACGCATTATCTGAAAATTGGGAACCTGCTTTCAGAGGTCACAGTACCCCTGAGAAAATAGTCATTCACACTTTAGCCTAATGCTAGCCAGCCCTTTCCTTAAGCTAGCATGTAATGGTACCAATTGATGCCTCATGTCTTATAGTTTCATATGATACCAGAATCACTGAAGTTTCAACGTTAAGCCTGCTAAACGTGTTGAAAGAAAGTTATGTCATCTAAGAATGTTCTTGGCAAGTTAAATAACCCGTAAGAATAGAAGGAATGATCACACAAGCGAGCAGGTACTTGTGTAAACATAAAAAAAATGTGAACCCATCCTGTAACTTCCTCTTCAGCTGAGAATATAACAACCAAACTCTCCACTTGTGCAGTTTGGTGGCTAATAATTAGCATTATAGCATCAGCTTAAGGCATCAGTAGTGTATTCTAGCTTTCCCAGGACAGAGATTTCCACATGGGGGAATTAAGTATAAGCAAACAACGATCTGTCAATGCAGAAAAACCAGGCAGCAAGATCATCAGACTTTTCCGATGTTAATGAGTCATGTACGGTTCCAAAGAAAATCTTCTCTGGATAAACACTAGCCAAAAACAAACATAAGGTGGTAGATCTGGTTTGGAGATGTGTTAAGCCAATATACAATATGCCATTGTCTAACTGATGTAGTAGTTCACACACATCAACACTAATATTTCAAAGAGGCAGATTGCTCGGGGCCAAACCCCTGGGTAATGTCTAGAGACCTGGTTCATCCGTGCCCATCTCGTTCCATTTGTTGGCGAGCTCCTTCTGCTCCGCTGCAGGCCTCTGTGGAGTGGGTGGAAAGACAGCGGTTCAACAAACAAACGCTACGCAGTCAAAACAGAACCAATCTTGAAAATGTCATGTCTGAAATGTGCTTCTCTGGTCATAAATACGAGCAATCAGCTCACAGAAACAAATAATAAAATGAATGCGCTGATTTTCAAACATGCACTTTCTGCTTGTTATCAGTTCGATGATACAGAACGGCTGCTAACACTTTCTGTACCAACTTTTAGCTTCTGCCAAACTTAACCAGAGCTTCAACGTTAAAATTTGAAGTGATTAGCGCTCGCCATTATGGGCAGGATATTATAAGGATGACTATCAGTGCTTTCACAAATGATCTATGTTATCATTGATGTGAAGCTCAGAAAATGACATTCTTACTGTAATGCAGCCTTTAAAAGCAGGAAAAGACACTTATTCCATATCACAATATTACAATAAACTATCAAATATCACAATATCAATTTATTGCACTAAGGATTAAAATGATAAAAACATTATTGACTCCTGCAGTTTTACAAATTTAAAAGAAAAATGCAGAACTATGAGACTTTTGCACCCATTATTTTGGTAATAACTAAGAAGCTGTTGCAGCCGGCCTACACGTTTTAACTGTGACTGACAGGATTTTACCATGCGAGCCAGAGGCACTCCCAACTCTGTACTCATGCTGTTCAAGCTTTTGAGGACACGCTTCTCCCAGCTGGCCTGTATGGGAGAACACACGCATGCACACATAAATTCAGCTGTGTGACAAATACCTAAGTCATAAAAAGGAAGGGTTGGGGGGGGGCACGTCTCTGAATTTGGCAGGCAAATAAGACAGGAGTCAGAGATGCTGAGGGAGAAGTGAGGAATGATGGAGATGAGAGGAGACTGACCTGTGCCTTTCGCATGTAGGCCAACGGCTCCTTGAGATGCTCTGGAGGTGCCGCGGGATGGCTCGGGGGCATCTGGCTGAAATAAGCAAACATATGAGCAGGGGTGGAGGAGTGTTACAAGGCAATAAAAGAGTTGAATGATGTAAGTAAATACATAAAAATGCCACTCTAGTTNTGCTCTGGAGGTGCCGCGGGATGGCTCGGGGGCATCTGGCTGGAATAAGCAAACACATGAGCAGGGGTGGAGGAGTGTTACAGGGCAATAAAAGAGTTGAATGATGTAAGTAAATACATAAAAATGCCACTCTGTTTTTTTTTCTTTATATAAGTGATTGACAGCTTTAAAAAGGAGCTGACGCCATGGGGCAAATAAAATGACCTTTTTTTGGGTCAAAAACAGGAAGTTGGTCAGCATCATGTATGTAGAGTTCAAATGAGTCAAAGTGAGTTTCCACCAGATTAAACAATTTTCTCATGTCTGTTTCCCTATTGTCTGTGTGTGTGTGTGTGTGTGTGTGTGTGTTTACACTTTTGTTTTTTCCTCTCTTTTTTTTTGGCTTGTTAATAGATATGGTGGAAGAACAAGGAAATGTCTTTTTTGTGNGTGTGTGTGTGTGTGTGTGTGTGTGTGTGTATTTTCACTGTATTACTGTGTGTGCATTATGTATGTAGCTAATTATTGCAGATGTTTTGGGTTCGTTACACACACTGGAATCTTTTGAATGATTAATGAAAGGGTGGGGTCAGTGCTAAAAGCAAAGGCTTCAGCCTACGCCTTTTTGGCCACTTTACTTATTTACACTTTTGTTTTTTCCTGTCTTTTTTTTTTGGCTTGTTAATAGATATGGTGGAAGAACAAGGAAATGTCTTTTTTCTGTTTTTTTTCACATGTGTTTTTAATTTAAGCAATCAAAATAAACTAAACTAAAAAAAAAAAAAAACAAAGAGCACTCAGGGCATATTGAATGACTCAAGGTCTCTGCGCGTTAAACAACATTCAACCTAATCTAAACATCTATAAGAGCAAAGAGCGTAGACTAATGGCAAAAAAGAGGGAGGTATTAATCAATGTTATAAGTCATCCCTTTTAAAAGCAAAGCAATCTGAGCTTCAAGAGAGCGATGAGGGTATGTTACCCTTAAAGGTAAGAGAGCACAAGTACAGCTGAGCGATGTTTTTCAGAGCTGTTTATTTTCAGCTGTTTGATTTCGAATAAAGATTCTCACTCATACAGTCACATAAATCTGGATTATTATAACTAATTATTAGTGTCTGATGCAATCCGCATGTGAACCAAATGAAACCGAGTCATACGCAAGACACATTAAGTAAAGGCTGAATTGCTGTAGGGCCAGTGCAACAAGCCACACCTGTACTGTACTAAACATATACTGTATTAGTGTTTGTGTGTGTGTGTGTGCGCGTGCATGTGTGTGCCTTAGAAAATGCATCCAAAATCCTATCAAGCCTGTATTTCATTGCTCTGTTAATAAAGTAACAGCAATCATTCTTATAAGTGTGTGTGGATTTATACTGCTGCACTGTATGACTTTCAAAGTATTGCTTGTTTAAACTTGAAAGTAATAAAAGGGAACATAAGATGAAAAACATAGTGCTGAATGTTGATGAGATAAGATCCAAGGATACGGATAACGCTCTGTTTCAACTTGCCATGTCAACCGGCAGTTAAAGACACCCTAGAGACATGTTCGATCACATAAAAATATTCTGCTGTGTCTGATAAAGTTATTGTTGCCTCACTAAACTTCAGCGTGTTGAAGACATTTTAACACGTCTTTTGCAGAATAGATGCAGTCACCTGGTGTTTATATTTCCTGCTCAAGTCTGTGAGAAA
>JANJYP010109088.1:0-11548 GCA_024605115.1 Rastrelliger brachysoma | reverse complement strand
CACACACACACACACACACACACACACACACACCCCAACCTCCAACATTCCCATCTCACAATTTGGGCTACACTTTTAACAAACTTTTATCAACACAAAGAAATGTTCAGAAAAACTCCACAATATACAGTATGTATAGATACTATATCTCCTTTTGGAAATAATCTCATAAATAAAATGTACAGACCAGCGATTGGGATGCTGAACTTAAAGAACGGTAATAAACTGTGGTCAAAAGTGATGACAAAGGATCCTTTTTCCCTAAGAAAATATTGCACAACTAACACAAAAATATGGGGTTTTTTAATGCCATGCTTGTGTTCTTTTCATTTTTTAGGATCAGTAGAGACTTTTTTTCAATCCTCATCACTACACCTCCATCTGATAGACATGCATCTCGTTGTGATTTAGATCACATTAAAGAAGGTAATAATCTCATCAAATCAGAGACCAGAACTGAGCTGGTCCAAAGTGACAGCTTTCTTTCTTTCTTTTTGTTACTAAGCAATAACTTAAAACTTCTGTCTAGGCCCATTTCATCAAATGCATATTTTGGCACAAAAGATTCAGGTGACCCTAATCAGCCTAAATATTATCTTTGTGATTTTAAGTTACCATTTTTACAAATAAAACCTATAGCTGATATTTGCAGTGTGCCTAATCATTTCCTCCTGACCTCGCTGTGTTCTCAGGTTGCTAAAAACACACACTTCACTGCCTGAAAGAAAGAAAAAACAGCTTTACAGATTTCAGTGTCAGCTTACTAAATGAACAGATCTCAATAGCTTCATCCTTCATTGGAGTTATGACTTCAAAAATTCAGTGAAAATGATTTCAGCTTAACTGTTACTTTTTTTCTTTTTTGTGGTTGTAGCTGTTGAGTTAAACAGTACTACAGCTCCACTCCACACCTGAAATTACACTTAAAACACAGTGGAGACAGGTGTAAATAGACATCTGTCAGAGTCACCCAAGTCTCTTAACAACATTTACATATGACTGATATGTATTTACATGACTTCTGAAGAGAGTATGAAATGGCATAGGAGAAATATACAAAAATATTTCCTGTACCTTGCTTACATATTTAGTGTGGTCTTCAAGAGCAGGGACAGCCTCCCCAACTACACACTCACTTCACAGAAGTGACAGCAGGTGACAAATCACTTCATGCCAGAGGTTACGTTGTTGAATTCAGGCTTTGGCGACAATTCTTGCGCCCATGTCACCATATTTTAGATATTTCATTAAGTACAGGATGTGTCAGTCAAAGCTATTCTGTACACCCCGCCCACCTGAATGCTCCAGATTACACAGCAATATTCATATTCAGCCACCGGTCTCCCAAATAAAGCAGGTAAGTTGAAAACTGTGTTGACAGGGTATGAAGATTGTATATCACAAACAATGACAATAAAGTTAAAATTCAATATAAGAATAGATAAACAACAAAATGTACATATAATTTAATCCATGAACAGAGTAACATTTCTTTGTCCTTCAGAGTCCCAGGAAACCAAGTGGAAAAGACTGCAGCTCACCTCAGCTATTTTTACTACTTTACCTTCCCCAGTTTTCAACAGTGAAACACCTTTCACAACAGTGAAATGTGTGAACTCTTAATGCTCCTAGATGATGCATATATCTAAACCTTAATTCCAGTCTTAATAGACTGAGACAGTAACAAAAGGAATGGCAGAGAGCGAAACAAAACCCTCCTACCCTCCACCGTGTTAAATCATTTATTAAAATCCTAAAAGCAAAAGCAGTATAACGCAGAGTTTCCAAATAACATATATAAAGTGGTAACTGTTTCACTGAAGTTTTGTACAGCAATGGATTTCAGTGCCCAGTAGTACCTGTGCGCTCTGGGGAAAAGACTTTGATCTCCAGAGTGTGGTTTTCAAGTATTACTGCTGCCTCCTTTGAAAACTGCACCTTGACAATTCCTCTCTCAGCTAACCGATTGGTTATCATGTCTATCAACTTCTTCTAGCTAAAGCAGCATTTATTTGCATGATGATTACCAAAGCTCAGCTCTTTGGCCATACATGCATTGCAAGGCGCTGCCTACTGCCAAATGGAGAAAATCTGAGGGCATCCTTGGCAAATGCAGCCAATGCTTATTGCACCAACTCAAATGGCAGCATTGTGTAGTGCAGCGTGATTGTAACTCTCTCTTTCTATGACCAAGGCAGATTTTAGTCTTCTCTCCTAAATCAAAGTTCATTAATCTCAAATGAAATAAGTGTGCCCCTTCAAAAGATTGCATTAAACCCTAGATATAACTCAGGGTAAGTAGGGATGGGACATCTCATTTGAGGCGCTGAGTGACATTGGCTAAAGCCACTGCAAAGGCCTGCACAGCAGAGAAGGGATACTGGAAATCCAGGATGTAGGCATTGCCATCAATCCGACCAAACTGCATTACCTGTGAAAAAAGAAACAACAACCAAGAATGTTAGAAGAGGAAAAGATGGTGCTATCATTAATATAATTTCCTGTATTTAATGCCAAATTTCAAATATTTGAATTTGTCACAATTCTATCAGCACTAGGATATCATGCAGTGAGTGATATTTCTTGAATCAAAGCTCTTACCTGTCTGCCCTCCAGTTCAATTTGAAAGTTCTTGGCAGACTCCTGTGTGACACGCCCACCAAAGTCCAGCTGGTAGACCTGCGTGGCTTCGTTCCACAGAGGCTGCTTGTTGGCCATGACATAGACAAAGCCCTGGCTGCCCAGTCCTCGGTCCTCCTTCTCATTGGCCTTTCTGCACTTGATCTCATCCAGTTCGGTGGCAGCACGAAGATTTCTCTTACTCTTCCAGCCTTTCTTACCACTCTGGCACTGATTGAGCAGCTCGTCCCCACTGATGAATAGCTCTGGCTCACTTTCTGAACTGTCTTGGAACTCACTATTGGCAGTGGCCTTACTCAGTTTCTTAGACTTCAACTGCTGCTCTTTCTGTCCCTTCAGCTTCTTCTTGTCCCGTCCTCCAAGCCGTGGACTGGAGATGAGTGAATTGAAATCTCCCAGAGCCCTGCCCTCCTTTTTTGACTTGCTCCCTTCAGCCAAAGGCGGCACATTTGCCTCCTCGGCCCTACCATCCACCCGCTTGCGATTCTTTTTGCTGAATTTCTCAGAGCGCTGTGGCACAGGGCTTTCAGTCAAGGAGAGCACCTCCTGGAAACCTTCCCCAGCCTCTGCCATGGCCTCTTGTAATCCTCCATGGCTTTGCAGCTCTGCTGGTGGTGGTGGAGGAGGTGGTGGAGGTGGCGAGAGAACATTTTTGTCTGCCATGTGGGAGGCTTTGGGTGGTAGTGGCACTGCAGGACTGGGAATCGGGGGGCAAGAGTTATACGTACCCCAAGGTGTGTGGAGGGCAATAGGGGGAATGGGAAGCCCAGCACAAGCACTTCCTCCTGGGTACATGGGAGGAAGAGGACAACAGGCTAGGTTGGCCAGGTTTGCAGGGTAACCAGGAGGTAAGACAATTGTTGCATCCTGCTGTGAGAAGGGTATGGGTGCTACCACCTCCTTTGGTGAGGAGCAGGGACGTGGTGACCCTGGAATAGGCTGGAGCTGAGCTCCAGAGTAGGCAGTTGCTGGAGGGTACTGAAGAGATATTTGGTAGCCTGCAGCTGCTGCAGCTGCTTGAAATGATGCAGCACTGGGGCTGGTGGGAGACTTGGGAGAGAGGACAAAAGGCAGCCTGGATACATCTAAGTGCTGAGCTGGGCTGAGAATAAGGGGTGGTAGTTTGTGTGGCACAGGGGGGCCATTAGGGTTCAGCGTTGCTGTCCTTTCCTGAGGAACCCACACCTCCTCAGTGGCAGCTGGGTCCCACTGATAGGGAGGTGGGCGTTTCACAACCAGCCCTGATGCATCATTTCCTCCAAGTGCCAGATGCCTCAGTGACTGATTCAGTGTTTCATCCTCAGTAAATGCTGAATTAACATAATCAGCCCTGTCTCTGTTACTTCCTCCTCCTCCTACAGATCCAGACCCTTCAAGTGAGCTCAGCAGGTTGTAAGAGGACTGGGAGGGCAGAGGAGTTGCACTGTTGGAGTGAACGATAACTGTGCTGTGTGGTGCACCATTCCCTGGAGGGAAATCCTGCCTGATTATAGTTCCTCCTGCTATTCCATTCGCACTCCCTGGGGCAGTGCTTCCAACACTGGATCCACTGCTACACTGACTGCAGGTGTATAAGGCAGTTGGCACCCTCTGCTGGTATGAGGCTGCTAGTGCACTACTATTTTTAGCCTTAGGAGGCAGTGGTCTAGGCGGTTCCAGCATCTGGGAAACTTTGAGAGCAGCCTCTCGGCTGTTCCTCCTGAGAGTGGCGTGGATCAGACTGCTGTCAAGCCTCTGTCCAGGATTCCTGCCAACAGCACTGTTTTGATTGGCTGGGTCAGGGTACGGGGGAGGATCTCCGCTGGGTATGGAATAGCGAGGTGCAGTGAGTCTGTTGAGAGTGGCCGAGGTGTAGGGCAGCTGGATCTTCTTACCATCAGCTGAGGAGGATGATGAAGAGGTTACCCTGAGAGTGGCAGAGCTGCCAGGTCCCTGGAGGGTGTAGACATTCTGATTGCAGACAAGACGTGTTCGAGGACGACAAACTTCCTCCACATTCCCACTGCTGTCAAAGGTTGTTATCCTCTCATAGCCCAGGGGTGTGGGGTACTGCGCTTGTTGCTGACCTGAAGCATAAAGTGGGAACTCTCCCTTCTTCAAACAAAGGTCACCAGGTGGAGTCCCACTGGTGCCTCCTGATGCTCCAGATACAGCATTTGAGGCTGCAGTGGAGGCTGATGCTGAGACAGCAGCTGCTGCTGCAGCAGCCACAGCTGCAGCCACTGTCCCAGGGTAGGGGGGTGGGGGGTTCATCTTGCTGAGCTCTAGAGGGGCACTGAACACCACTGTATCACCCTCAGCCAGCTGTGGAGCTGAACGAGTTGTCTTTATTTTTAGTAGGTGCTCATGTTCGCCTCCCACTGTTCTCTCTACTACCAAATCAGGAGGGTGAGGGATCTGGATTTGCAGTGCCCCCGGCTGGAGCTGGTGCACAGCGGCACCTGAGGGCTGTCCTGATGACATGGAGGGGACAGGGATTTGAATTTGAAGCTGCTGCTGAAGTTGATGGTGGTGCTGCTGTGATTGCTGTTGATGATGCAGTTGCTGCTGTTGTTGCAGCTGCTGCTGAATTTGTTGATGCTGCTGTTGCAGTTGTTGCTGTTGTTGAATGTGCTGCTGTAGCTGCTGTTGATGTTGCTGCTGCTGTAGCTGCTGCTGCTGTAAGTGTTGTAGCTGCTGCTGAATGTGCTGTTGTTGAAGCTGCTGCTGTTGTAAGTGTTGGTGCTGGAGCATCTGCTGTTGTTGTTGTTGTTGTAGCTGCTGTTGCTGTTGTTGCTGAAGCTGTTGTTGGTGGTGCTGTATTTGTTGGTGATGTTGTAGTTGTTGTAACTGTTGGTGCTGCTGCTGTTGCTGATGGTGACTCGATTGTTGTTGTTGCTGTTGCTGTGAAGGATGATGAGAATGTGGAGGCCCCACCATTAGGCGACCCATGTCCAGTCCTCCAAAGATGACCTGACCAGGACTGGAGTACCTGGTGGGAACTGTGTACTGAGCTGTCAGGATGGTGTCTTGGCTTTGGTCTGAGCCACCAGCAGCAGCACCAGAGGGCGTTGTTGTAGGGTTCGTTAGGACATCCAGCTGAACATTTTGATTGGCTAGAAGAGACTGAACCAGACCAATGCTTTGGGCAGGGGACATGGCCTGAGCAGGACTGTGGATAGGTGCAATAGGGATGTTGACAGTGCAGGGAGGATTGTCATCAGCGCCACCAGCAGGGCCTGTGACAGGCAAGTCGTCTTCATCCTCACTGAAGACATTGGGGCTGAAGACAGGCAGATTGATGTAGTCCATGGAGATCTTACGCACCTCTGGCAGGTAGATGGTCATCTGTCTGGGCTGCAGATGGAGGAGGCTCGTCTTATAGATGACTGTGGCAGAGGGTAAAAATAAATGAGATAGAGATAAAAATGAAATCAGTCGAGAGGTAAGATTTAATTATTTACTCATTCATTTACTTTAATTAGCCAAAAACATTTTGGTTGGTTACCTGCACCAAGATTTGTTGGTAAGAATGTGGCCAACCCCACTATCTTGAACTTTGTTCCCCAAATATTGGATGTGACCTGAGCAAGGTAATTTTGCTGACATAGAAAGAAAAACACATTACTTTCTATGAAAACAGTAAAAACAATTAAATTCATGCATTTTAAGAGTTTATCATTAAACAAATACTGTATATGGGTGACTTGACCAGCTTCCCTCACACTGCTAACTGTGTATGATGGAGTTCACAAACAAACAGGCAGCAACACCACCTTAAAGGAACATATTGAATTCTGCTAAAGATAATTTAAAATTTACCTGAGTTATATCATCTAGAGGGAATTCTCTCCGTGTTAGACTGGGTGACCCAATAGATGGTTTGCGTATGGGTAACCGTGGTGACCTAGAGATCTCCTGGGTAGCGCGGGACAGTTTGGGTGATTTTCTGGGATCAATGTTGATCCTGTTGGTAAAGGGACAAACTAAGTCTCTACAGAGAAGGTAGCAAATAAAAAAGAAGGTTTAGGCATGCAGTGAACCAGAATACAAGTGAAGAACATTCCATTAGTTATTTTTAAAAAGAGTTAATATAATGAGGGTTAAGATTTCAATTGTACGGTCATTTTTGTGGGGATGCCACAATCTTTGCAAACTTTATCAAATATATGCATTCCAGTTTTGGACTAAATTAATAATATTTATTCAAAAGTACATTCTTATGGTTAGTCACATGTTGCAAAATGTACAAAAACCCGTTGACATCCATTTATCTAAAATAATATGGCAACAAGCAGATATTAAACACCCTTGTCTATATCGGATGAACAGGTGAATGCTGAGTCAAAGAAACAAGTGTAACATCAAAAGAAAAAGGAAAATATTAGTTATCCCAGTATTCATGCATATCTGGTTACCTGGGCAGTTTGGGGGATTTACTACCCCTGGATATCTTTGGAGATTTTTTGCCAACCCAGTCATCGCTAAGCTCAATATCACTGGAGTCTGAGCAGTTACAACTGTCAATCATGGCAGATATCAGACTGTTTCCATAGATCTCATCTGAGGAGACAAAAGAGGATAAATTAGGAAAATAAAGAACACAGTTTATATTGGAGAAACAGATTATACATGTATACATAATTGGTTTAAGATAAAATGGTCAGAATCTTACAATGTTTATTAAATCAGTAAGAAAATACTGGTAATCTGAATATGAGATTCTCCAAAAAGTGTCAGTCTTTGGCAAAAAAATACTTTACCAACCTACAAATAAGAGTTTTGTTGTTTAATTACAGTTTTAACAAACATGATGGAACTGCAGCAACGACCTCCACTTTTCCTTCACACATTTCAGTTCATTGTTTCACGAGTTCAAATTCTTTTCTTCTGCAACATTCATATGGAGTCTGTGAACCACTGCTCCAGTTTAGGGGGAGCTAATTTGTTTGATGGACATTAACGTGTGAATGGACTGGAATCATTTCATGGCTGGCTTCATTTATCACTGTGTGGGGAGGGAGTGGGTTGATTTATGAGGAACCCAGAGGCCATCAGAGCCTCCATTAAGCAGCTTTTAATTAACATGGGCTCAGTCTGCCCTATGTGACTAAAACATAGTCACTCTCTCAGTGCCAGCTCAAGAAACTCAAATAACTGGAAAAGTACTGGAGTAGGCAAATATGTCTGAGAGGAATACAAGGGTTTAATGTTTTCATTCTGAAGAGGAACAAATAAAAAAGGAATATATAGACAATATGTGAAGGTCAGTCAGTCTCACCTGTTTTTCCATCTGTTTTGGGATCCATGATGACAAATTCTGGACGTAGTTTACTTATTCGTCGACCCTTGAGAATAGGCACTAGACCCCCCAGGTACTCAAGGTATAGAGTGTAGCAGGGTCCCCCCACCTCAGGATTATCCTCTGTGCGTTTCATTGTGCAATGCAGACGCTCATTCCCAGCTGTTGGGTAGCTCACAAAATCACGCATGTTGTTGGGATCTGGGATGGGGGGCTGGAAGAGACAACACATCGTTGTAGCATAATTAAGAAGCTTCTCATGTCACAGATGGTAAAAAAACATGTATTTAAGAGTTTTGTTGTGAAACTGTTAATTCTATGATAGCAAAAAAATCTCCTGGAAGATTTTCTCAGTTATGTTTCATGGTTTTAATGGATCTTAACCAACTGCTGTCCTGTGTTACCTTGATGGTGGGAACAAAAGCGGTGGTGACATAAGAACAGAGGCGGGAAGGCATGGTGAGCTTGGCAACATCTTTTTCCTCCTTCACTGCTGTGGCAATGCCCTGCTGGCAGAGTAGCTGTAGGCTCGCAACGCGGTGCTCAACTCGCACAATGTAAAGCGCTGGGCCACACGCCAAGAACAGACGAGAGTCCCGATGACCCCAGCACAGCGTGGTGATAGGGCGCTGCAGAGAGGACACACAGGAGAGAGAATAAGGCTCCAAAATTGAACACATCCTAAAGTTACAATACATTAGTTTTTCCAAGGATGGCATGTGATTGGAAGGTGTCATCACTGACAATAGCCTGGGTATAACCATGCTTCCTTGCACACAATTTCATTTTGCTTTGCAAGTCAGCCTGGACACCAAAGGAAACTAAAATTAATTACACAGTAACCTCTAATAATGTGTGTATTGGTCACCATATTAGCAAAGTGAGCCTGCTGTAGATGATCACCTGCGCTGGCGTGTCCAGTGTGTAGATGTGTTCACCACGAACATTGTAGAACTTGACAATGGCATTTCTAGTTGGGGGAGGACAGGAAGGTTCAGGGGAAAGGAGGGTCCTCTCCATCCCTGCCACTGCCAGGAGGTCCCCCTGTGAGCACCACTGGACCACCACATCTATAGCAGAGAAGGGCATGGTTGATAAAAGCAATGAGCCAAACTGTAAATAGCTTTTAACAATTGAGTGAGGGAAGCAAAAGTTACTGAAGACAAAGCTGCTTGAACACTTGAGCCTGTAGTGACAATTAGTCACCCACACACCTTTCAGACCGGTGCGGATGAGGGTGGGAGAGAGGTCATCGTAGTTGTTCATCAGGCTGATGTCTCCAGAGGTGAAGCTGACTGTCAGCAGAGGTTTCTGGCTGTGCACTGAAAGAGACAAAGGACAATGCAAATATTAGAGAGCCAGCGTGAATGCCACATATTAAGCTGAGATACAGATTAAAGCACACAGATGAACTGAACACTAAAACCTGCATGTTTTTACATCACGGTAGAGTTGTGCTGGAGATTTTACTTCACATTGCACAACAAAGGATACCATGAAGGTTTGTTCAGCCAGGATACAGTGCTAACATAAGATTTCCAGGTTACATATGCCCTTGTGAGACAATCCCATTAATAAGGGTAGATCTGCAACGATTAGTTAACTAGTCAATTAATAAGAAATTAATTAGTTGATATTTTGATAATCCATTTATCATTTAATACATTCTCAAACAAAATTTCCAACCACTGCCAGGTTACAGATTTTCATTTGTACTTTTCTTTGAGATTATCTTTTTGAAACTGTGATGGTTATTTTTCACCCTTTCCTGATCAAGCAATTCATCGAGAAAACACTCTGCAGATGAATTGATAATGAAAAAAATAGTTGAGGCTGTAAATGAGGCGTCATCTATGTCTGATCCAAAATCTTGGTAACAGAGGACGAGCTGATCAATATGCATTTCTAGAGTGGGCCATAAAATAAACAGGATGTGACAACTGCTGCATGCGTGTTTGCTCATTTGTGAGACTGTGTTGTAAAGATAGTTTGGTACGGTTAAGAAAGGAGAAAGGACAATCGCATATCTTTGGCAGCTATAATTCACTTTTAGTGAGTTTTCCACTGTGCCCTAATCTGCACTGACACACATACACACACAGCACAGCTCATAATGCTGCATTTGTAGCTGCAAACAAGTGGAATTCTTCATCAAGCTGCTATAAATAACACACCTTCACACAACCACGCACACATTTTCCACTAAAACATTGTTAACTCTGTCCTTTCTTATTGTCCTTTAATGACCCAAGTGCTAACGCAAATAAAACACACTTCTGGTCTCCTTTTGACTTGCAGTCTAATAACAGTAACTACTTCCCTAGAGCAATCAGTCTTCTATGGGTGTTGCTTTAAATCAGATATATGATATTGTTGTAAATGCAATGTGGTATACTATGCGGTGCAATGATAATGGGTCAGCATCATATATAATGACAGACGAGTCTAGCAGGCGAAGGAAAAGGCAGCCTGGTGTCTCAGTCAGGTTGTTGGGTTTGGAGATAATTTCTATCGGGGCCAATCAATTATTATTGACTGGCTTAATTAGTGAGTTAGAGCATAATCAGTGTTCCAGCTAAGGCAAGCACTTTTCAGCTTTACCACTTGGCCCACTGATGGGAGGGGGCCGAGGGGAAGGAGAAAGACTGACCCTCACAAACAGCCTTAGTAACTGGGAGTAATTAGGCTGAGGAGAATGGAGGCGAAAAGAGAAAACAGGAACCAATAAAAAAGGGGCTGTTGTGAGAGCAGGTTTACACAGTGAAAACAGCAGGAGGGGGCTGGATGGTGGGCGGAGGCTCACATCNCACACACACACACACACACACACACACACACACACAGGTCATCCTTGAATTTGGAGTTGACAGCCAATTGAGGAGATACTCAGCCAGCTCCCTGTCAGTATGCCTGTTCTTACTTACTTAATTATCATTAAATATAGCTGTTGTTTGACAGTAGAAGGAGCCATGTATAGAAAAACTGGCATTGCTGGTATAGTGAGAGTATTAACTAAAATACCTGAATCATGACAATCTAAAAATAAGTAACTTAGAAAGGGAATCTACATGCCAGGAGAAAATGTTTATCCTGCAACTGTGTGCTTTCCTTTTTTTTCTCCTAGTTAATGAGGGCAAAAACAGGCCTGATGCTAACAATAGCATGCAGTCAACTGTGGCATCACACTTTAGTATCAGAGGTATATCCTTGACATTGCAGCTAAACTTATTCCACAGGAGTCTAAGATGATTTGGTTACAGAAAGCTCTATATGACCCCATTCAACTATGACAGCCGCTGTTAATATGACAACAATGCTGGCCTATTATGCACCTTAATGATTAATGATGATAATGATAAATGTCAAGAGTGCTCGCTTTTCTTGTGCACCTTGAAATTGCGATGAAAAGCAAAACTGGAGCGGGACAGCGCCACGCTCCATCAGACCTGTCCTTGGGAAAAAAAACACTCTGCGCTTCTTCCAAAATCCGCCCGCTCTGCTCACGTAGGCCTATAATATTTGCATAACATAATCCAGATTGCATGTGTGTAAATCTTCCAGCATGCCCGTGTTCATGTGAGTAACACTCATTTAGTGTTTTTTTTTGTCTCTATGAGCTTTCTCTAT
>JANJYP010109087.1:0-11977 GCA_024605115.1 Rastrelliger brachysoma | reverse complement strand
GACTCCACCATCTACCTGTACCCATGCTAAAGGTATGCACACACACACATCACTATGCTGTGCTATATACACTACACATATACACCAAGACATACATGTACACATTCAATCAATCATTCAATCAGTCAAACTTTATTTATACAGCACTTCTTCTTCTTTTTCTTCTTCTTCATCTCTCTCAGACTCTGCGTGATACAGAGGCTCTGCTCAGCACTGACGAGTCCTGTCTGAACCTGCTGGTGGAGGCTCAGAGCAGACAGAGTCAGTACAGCGGCCTGCTCACCGATGCAAGGCCTGCCACCACGCAGAGCTACATTTACATCCACAAGACAGAGGAGAACGGAGAGATCTGCCACACCTTCTGCTACTGTCTAGAAACAGACAAGTGGAAAGAGCTAGGCACAGGGCACGGAGAGGGGACTGCCTCAATGCCAGACCCACCAGGCTCCTACTTGACTGGTTATGCTGAGAAGGTATGTTTTGGGATCACAACACATATAATGTAAGTACAGTACTGTTCTAAAGTCTTGCGCCATAGCAGGAACCTGGCTCTCTTAAACCTAAATTAATTAATAATAATATTTAAAAATGAATTAATTCAATATTGTGTACATATTCCCTGTATTTTCTGTTTGTATGATAGTGGTGGTCTAAGACTTTTGCACAGTACTGTATTTTTTCATCATACCCTTGCTTGAGTTTGAAAAATTGATGATACAATTTCATCGTCATCTTCTTTACCATTTAAGATGTTTGTCACCGGTGGTTGCCGGGGTAATTGTTGCCGAGCTATACGTCTCCATGTCGCTGAGCCGTTCCATGACGCTACGGATGAGGTTTGGTGCTTCTGTCCTGTGACTCTAACCTGCACACCTGCACCTGCGATGCTGAAACCCCGAACCATGCACACAGCGGTAACCTGCCTGGAACGAGTTTATGTAATCGGGGGACGGACCAAGGGACCTAGAGGAGGTGCTCCCACTCTGCTAGAGGTACAAAGAAACAAGTAGTGTGTATGTTGGTGGAATAAACTATTTTCTTTCTTTTTTTTTACCTCTTTCTGGAAATTATGTCTTCTCAATCTCTTCCAAACATATCACAATGAACCTTTACAAACTGAAGTCAGGTTTAAACTAAGCTGCAGGTTTTGAAACAATTAAGAAAGAAGCTTTGTTTCAATTCTTTCTCCTTGGTCAGTTTAACAGGAGATTTCATTCATCATATGAATGTCCAATATTACTCTTACAAATGTTACACAGTCACTAATATCCAGTATGGACACCCCTGACATGTTCATGAGTTTTTTTGATGTCATGGAAACAGACAACACAACAAATATCTTGTCTTTTAAAAACAAAAAAAATCACAATAAGAATTGGACATAAACATTAAAAATTAAAAGTTAAAAAACCCAGCGATAAAAAAAGAATAAAAGAAAGTACAGAAAAAAGTGAGAGAGAAAAATAAAACTAGACTAAAAGTTGACATTGATTGATAACTGTAAATATAAATATATTATTAAACATTTGTGGTTATTCCTTCACTTCATTATCTTGATAAAAACTAATCTTGGAGGTTTAATACTGTATATTGCACCCATTACCTTATCTTCTGTTTTAGGTGGAGTATTATAACCCCCTGTCTAAAACCTGGTGCTCAGTCAGCCCACTACCCAATGCCATCTTCTACCCCGAAGCCAGTGCTTGCGGCAGCGTTATCTACACGCTAGGGTCAGAGGTGGAGATCACGGACTCCTTCAACCCCTCGCTGGATTGCTTCTTTAGTTACGACGTCCAGCAGGACCAGTGGAGCCGCCTAGTGGCAGAGTTCGGACAGTTCTTCCACGCTACGCTGGTCAAGGCGGTGTCGATTCATAATACGCTTCACCTCTGTGACCTGTCCACTTATAAGGTGAGGCAGCATCAGATGAATGAAATGAATGAATCAATGAGGGGGTAAATGATGTAATGTATATGATATTGTGCAGATCAAGTGGAAACCATAAGGACATTCATTTTTTTATTTTCCATGAAGGTGTACAGTTTTTGTCCAGAAACCTGCGTGTGGAAGGGCGAAGGGTCGTTTGAATGTGCAGGATTTAACGCTGGAGCATTGGGTATGAGAGACAGAATCTACATCCTGGGTGGAGACTATTCCCCTGATGAGATCACTGATGAAGTTCAGGTACTAAAAGAAAATTGCATTCATTGAAAAACTAACTTCAAAGAAACACTGGCCACATTTTACACTGTACTGTAAAAAATATGTTTTCAGCTGTTTTAAATGACAGCTAAGTATATATTTATTTAATTTGGCACCTTAAGTTTAGTTTGCACCTTATAATTTATATATTGTTTTAGAGACATATATCGTCTCTAAAATCTGTCTTTTTAAGGTCAGAGAATATGTATCTACTAAGATTGGATTAGCCTTTTATTTAATATCTGTGTCTTTGTGTTACTGGTGCAGGTGTACCACAGTGGCAGGAGTCAATGGGAGGAAGTAGCACCTATGCCCAGAGCGCTCACTGAGTTCCACTGTCAGCTCATCAGCTTCAACAAACACAGAGATCCATGGGGCGATGCGGCATGATACACTGACGGACGGACTTCGACGTGAACACACACGCGAGTGGATGAACGTGTGTGTTTCCTGCATCGCTCTTGTAAGCATGGACCCATAAGCCTCCCTTGGCTTTCAAACTCCTGTGCATGAAGGACAGAGGAAAAAATGCAATTCAAGTTTGTCTTAAGCTAACACCACATCTCTTCTCACAAGATCACCATCACACAAGACCACCTGAGCCAAATGATTTATTTTTTTATTTCAAAAATCGGATCCTTAAATTTGTATGTTTGAAGCACCTCTCATAGGATCTTTGTTGTGTCAAATGAAATGTGGCTTCTCCTATGGAGGAACCCCATCGAGCTTAAGACTATTATAGAAAATCCTATTTTAGTACCTGAATATTTTTGTCAGACACATATGTTTAAAATACAGAATCCACTCAAAAGAAAGATTCACCATCTCTTTAAATGTATCAGCTCTCTTACAGCAAGAATAAAGACAAGAATTTGCTTCGGAGACTCCATTTACACAGCTTACGCAGCTTAATGTTCTCTGATTTTCTCTTCTTAAATTGAGCTGAAGGAGAGCTGCACTATACACTAAACTGGATTTAAACCAAAAAAAAAGAGTCATGGCAATACTATGTGAATAATCTGGGTGGATTCTCACTTTAAGCTACTTGCCTTTATTCTGTTTTAGACTGACACGTGTCCATGCATGGCCTGTTTCTCCTCTCACGATATTACACAGCAACCTTATACACAACCAAAAAAAAAAAAAAAAAAAGAATGAATCTCTTCTCTCAATCTCTGTAGCTGGATTCATTTCTGTTACAAAGTGCAAATATGTCGCAACCTTATCTGTACTACTTTTGTCATCTTGCACTTGTATCACAAGAGAAAACACACGCTTGTAGCTTCAGTCTAATTAACAAGTAAATTAACTCTTGGAAAAAAAAAAAACCACGAGGACGGGCGTCATGGTGAAATGAATGCAGAATGTATTTCTGTTGTGTGAACCAGAATCCAACAAATGAAAGTCTGTATTACGGCAAGAAGTGAACATAAACATAATGCTTTATCATGTGTTGATGTCTTGTTTTATATACAATGCTTTGACAATGTCGTCTCTTTAAAAAAATACACAAGAATATACCTTAGAGACTGAGAGACAACAACACGGTTCACTGGTTCGTTGTATCAGATGTTGCATGAATCACACAGAACAATTTGCCATGTATATGATTATTATTAGTAACATGATAGTATTTTCTAGCATTCACTTGAAGGGTATGTTCAACACTTTTAAACCCCTCTTCATTTTTTATATTAGTCTCATCTCTACCCTTTCAGCTCTTGCCAAAAAAGTCAAGGCCACATTTAAAAATATCTCAGAATACAAATACCTAGCTCAGTCACAGTTTAAATATTACATTATTATAACTACTATACTGCAGCTCCGGGATCAGAGAGGGTGATGAGAAACTGAAAACTGAAAGAATGAAAAGATGTAAACCCAATAAGAACAGAATAACAGTCTTGCAGTAACCGAGCTGGTTTCCCTTCGTATGTTTCCCTCCATCTCCTCTGCCTCTCTAGAGCAGGGTGGTGAGAGCCGCCAGACTGTTTTTTGCTCCATTGTTTCAGTCCTGATAACTTTTCACCAGCAGCCACATCAGCAGCACGGTGATTAAAACGATCATGAAGTTGAGGAACAGCTCCTGAGCCGAGCGATCCATGGTGGAGAGAGAGCGTGGAGGTGTGCGAGGAGCAGAGGGAGCTGGAGGAGGAGGAGGAATACCAAGTTGTCAGTATGTGTGTGCATACGTGTCCGTCAGCTGTGTTTCTCTCTCTGTGTGTGTGTGTGTGTGCGTGCATGACCTCTGTGTTCTCATAGATTAGAGGGATCAGTCACGTCACAGTTGGGTCACTATATCTGTTCACAGTTACCATTACTCAACAGGGAGCAGGGGGTAGCAGAGAGGAGGGAGGGGTGGGGGATGGATGGGTTGGGATGGGGGAAGAGGGGGGGCAGAATACTCCCTTGCATACACACATGAGACACAACACTCCCACATGCACAAACACACTAACAAACATGATCTAAAAGTACTGCAGAGCAAAGTTGTTTTTGCACTTTAAATCGAGCGAATCCATTGAAATCCATTGAATTCACTTCTGCAGATGTTTACTCTTAGGATCAGTTTGCAGCATCACTATGACAACATATCTCAGGGATGATCACTAAATCAAGATAAAGTCAGTTGGATGCGGCAGTGTTAGTATCATATTCCCAACTATAACAACATTTCTCAGGACGGTCACTAAATCAAGATGAAGTTAGTTTACTGTGAACTCACTGTAAACAAGAAGAGAAAGCAGATGTGATGATGTGTTCCAGACGGTATACAGTTGAGATCTCTGACACGGCAGCTTGTGTTCGGTGTAAAAAAAAAGTATATTCTTCACTCTTCACTCTGCAGAATCTAGCGATATCAGGAGATGATTTTTCAGACGTCGTCCAGCTTCTGCGGTCGCCTGGGGGGGAAGGTCCCGCTCCTAAAGTACTCAACCTTAGTGGACCGCCCATAATTCACATACACACATACACACACATTGATGTCACATGCCAACTAAATGACCAATGGAGTGTGTTATTTTCCACAATCAGGTTCACTGGAGTGTTTCCCACCTTTAACCAAACANCTCTCTCTCTCTCTCTCTCTCTCTCTCTCTCTCTCTCTCTCTCTCTCTCTCTCTCTCTCTCTCTCTCTCTCTCTCTCTCTCTCTGTCACCCTCTCAGATTTATTTATAAAACATTATTGCAGATACTGGGTAGATTACAATTGTTCCAATCGCAATACTTACCTCATTTGATTGATATAGGAGACTGAAGGTGTAAAGTGTATCTGGGGAGAACTACGCAAATGAAATTTTTGAAAAATGCACGATATGACTCGCTTTACACTAAATACTTTTTTGCAAACACAGCAAACCTTACCTCAGACATCATGTCATCCATTCAAATTAAGACTAAAACTAAGAAATAATTAAAGTAAAACTACTGCATCATGTGTTAACCTAACTTAAACACAACTGAAGAAAAAAATCTAAATAAAAATTAAAAGTGAAAATTTCAAAACTGTAATGAACATACTCCAATAATAACACTTTTCATGTTATGACATTACAAGGATGTTTAATGTTCCCTGTGCAAAATAACTGATGTGCAGTTTGACACCTTGAGGCTGTTTCTCTATGCTTATTTAAAAAAAAATTGTTTTAAGCATTTGGCAAGTTTGTGACATAACAGTCACTCTTCAGCTGATTTGGGTCTAACATGCATCATACAGAGAAATGATGACAAAGCTTGAAGTTTCGATGTAAACTTCAACTAACAATGGACTTTTTCAGTGAAGTGTATTTGTGCCCAATACTGACTGAATGAATACTGCCTTATAAAACTCCGCCTGCCACTCCACATCTTCACTACTTTTCCAGGGTGCTGAAAGACAGCTGGATGGATGACCACCAGAGGATGTGTAGGTTACAGAGGAAATGTCCCCCCTGGCTGACACAGATTCAAATGGATTAACAGATACAGACATGGGGGCAGAATCAGATTCTGTTGCCCTCTGTGATTCTGGCAGGCAGATACTTTATAATATTACACTGCACTACACTTTTTCCTGCTCTGAGTATAATGTGAAAAGCAACTGTTGTTAGTTTTAGTTTATTTGCACAATTGTAGAAAAACAATAAAATATAAAACACATGCGGGTGAGGTAGAAACCCACTCTGGACTTATCTTAAAAACTCACCTATAAGGGATAAATAATACACAATAACAATGCCACGTGAAATAACAAAAATAAACATAAATATACTTTAGCTAAATGATATTATATACAAACAATGCAAAATCAGATAAAATGAAGGAAGCAACAAATAATTGTAAATTTAATACAAATAAAAAAAAAGTAGATTCACAAGATATTAAAAACTTTGAATTATGTACTACAATCTTTTCTAATAAGAGGTTTTTGAGTTTCATTTTGAATCTGGGCAAAGATGAAGAATCAGTATGTAAATGCTATTTTATTCTATAACTGGGCTCCATGGTGTCCAGTTGTCCCATTAATCAACACTGTCCATGTGAACTTCTCTCATACTCAACTTTTGCCAAATATCTAAAATGTTATCTTCTTCTGTGTTATGCTGGTGCTGAGAAACTGATTCTGACAGGTCACCTCAGATCATCTCACACTTGACAGCTGCTTAGAACAGTGTTATCTGTGAGTGGGTGTTAACCCCCACCCACCCACCCCCCTTCCCTCCTTTGGACACACACCTTCCCCCCTCACCGTGCACACGGAAGGGTCACAGTAGGACATATTATTGTGTACAAGCATGGCTCTCTTGAATCTTTCCATCACAAGATTCCAAGGTCATACCAAGAGGATTTAACAGATGAAGCCTGGTGCCATTTTATCTCCCTGGTGCTTTGCCAGTGTTAGACAAATAGCTGTTCGACCAGGGGATTCCCATTGTCATGGTGATCCAGTATGGGGTGATTGAATAAAGCAGGATGAGGTGTACAGGCATCTCTGTGCAGGGTGGACCACGGCCCATGCTGACAGCTGTGGGTATGTGTATGTGTGTATGTGTGTGCGCGCGTGTGTGTGTGTGTGTGTGTGTGTGTGTGTGTGTGTGTGTGTGTGTGTGTGTGTGTGTGTGTGTGTGTGTGTGTGTGTGTGTGTGTGTGTTTAAGATAGAAGAGTGATGCCCTTTAAATCAGTGGAGAGACAGAGGGGTGTCAACAAAGCCTCAGAAACACCATGCCACACATTCTGGGACGCTCTCTGTGTGTGCGTGTGTGAGAGGTTGTGTGTGTTTGGGGTAAGGGGTGGTTAGATTAGCTTAGCATAACCACTGGAAAAAAAAAATCAAAGTATTCCCCAAATTTTAAAGCAGTTATCTCAATCTAACGTTTTTATGAAAGCACAGAACTTATCAATGACAACATACAGCACCAGTCAAAAGTTTGGACACATTTTCCCATTTACTTGAATGAGAAAGTGTGTCCAAACTTTTGACTGGTATTGTATTTCAAAAGTTAAAACAGTGAATTCAGTCTAATCATGTGTGCAATGCAAAATTGTTTACATATAACTGCTTCTATAGCAGTGATGGAAACAGTATAACTTCATAGTGCACATTTCAAAAGCACATTAACAATATGTTTTCTATCTAAAATGCACAGTTTGATGCAGAAATATGCTGTTGAGCAAGGTCTTCCCTTAATTAAATTAACACCAGTTGTCCTGCACATTAGTCTACAAATTGTTGGCAGTGAAAAATTATTTAGCCTAAGCTTTGGTGTCAAAATCTTTTTCCACTACAGCAACAGAGATTGGAGGAGAGACAGGAATTCACCTCAGCTGACTCTCATCCTGATGATACACACACACACACACACACACACACACACACACACACACACACACGATTGATAGCCAAACACAGCTCTTCAGCCCTGTTGACACTTTAGCGAGATGAAATATTTTGTTTGAACATCAGATCTGTTGCCAGAAACTTCTACCACTGTCTCTGCTGCCCACAAGTCTATGAATAAAATATGTCCTCTCTTGTTGCTGTCTGTGGAAATCTAGATAAATTGTTGACAGCAAGTTTTATACCTTAAAAACATTAAGATGAACTTTCTTTTTTCTTTATTTTTATCAAATCATCTCGAGCAGATGCCGTATAGTGAGATTTATTGAATACATGCTTGTCAACATCAAACAAAGAAGCAGATTGCAGACCTCTACACAGCATCATTAGTCCCTTTACCCTATCCAATGTCCTCCAAGACAAATCTCTCCCACAGGAGACTAATAAATTGACTTTGACTATCCAGTGCTTTACGTTGTTTATTGTATCAAATCAACATTATCTCAACATCCACTGTGTTTACTCTGTCTTGTACACCTATGATACATCATGTTGCATATTCTATTTCATTTCCATATCGCAGTGGAAAAACACCTGCAGTCTTGGCTTTCACATTTCTGCACTTTAACCTGGTCGTTTCATCGCCTCAGTGTTAAGTGATTCATCTTTCTCCAAGAACAGATGGATATCTGCTTTCACCATCCATAGAGAGCAGTCGAGATCAGAACCACTATTTTAAAACACAGGATCTGATTTCTTTATCTGCATCATATCTATCCAGCAGACTCCAGCTAATTGCAATACAAAGATGCCAGCAGCAGCAACAGCAGTTTGGCCTCTGGCTAATGGCCCTGCATTTCAGAGGGTTTTGGTGGTATGCCTCAGGGTAGGTGAGCGGGTCCACTACAGTTCTCATCATTACGCTGCTTTTTTCAAAGCTCGATGTGTGAAGTGAAGCTGCCCTTGAGTGCAGCGGAGGGAAATATCTCTCTAATCTCCAGTCCATAGCTGTGACAAGTGACAAGAGATGAGACTTAAGTTCAAAGTTCATTCTTAACTTTGGAAACAACAGTTGTGAAGCTGCTGTGGATCTTTAACCCTCCTGTTGTACTTGAGTCAAATTTGACCTATTTTTAAAACATCATCATTTATATCATAAGTATGGATTCATTTTGTTTCATTGCCTGAAAACCTCATACATGGTCCCATACTACATTCTATGCAAGTATAATGGTCATTATTTCATTGAATTGAGTGATAATTTGTATATTATGTTCTATTATAAGCAGTTAAACCAGACTGGGAGGACAAAAGGTCATGTTTAAATATGTAAAATGTTTTTTTAAAAACTGTATTCTGACTAAGTTGCATTGCAGATGGGATGACAANTATGTTCTATTATAAGCAGTTAAACCAGACTGGGAGGACAAAAGGTCATGTTTAAATATGTAAAATGTTTTTTTAAAAACTGTATCCTGACTAAGTTGCATTGCAGATGGGATGACATCAGCAACATTAAATCAAGTGGATATCTATATTTATCAGACTCTAATTGCACCACATGGTGAGACAGTTTTCTTAACTGCAATATTTCTGAGATATTTTTTATGAGAAATTTTTCAACAACAGTGTTTTTAAGTCCAGCAGACTGAGGGAGATAGATTGCAAGAAAGTCTGCCAGCAGTAATTGATTTACAATATCATAACACTGGCTAAAATAGGAGTAGAACTAGCTGTTAAATCATCCCATCCCATGTCCAACTTTGAAGGTCATCTTCCAGTGCTCGTAAAAAAAGAGTGTCAATTTTATTAGTCTTGTGAAAAACAAGATAGAGCATGGTGTTGTTATCATGGAGGCGAGGGCGGCCTGTCTCCTGCTCTCTTGTCTGACCAGCTGTTGTTTTGTAGACTAAACTGAGCGTGCTGCTAAGACGACCAAGGGTTCCCACTGGCCAACACTGCCCGGCGCTGTAATTACTGAGATGGCTGAGGACAGGTGAACACTTCATTACACAACACACCAGTGTATAAATGCATGCATACACATAGACTCTGCATACATAAAAGCACATGCAAAAAAAAAAAAAGTTTCATACTATGATGTGTTCGTGTATGCTTGAACACGCACTCGCACACACACACACACACACACACACACACACACAGAGGGCTGTAGGGTCATTAATCTGGTTGTAGAGGAATTCAAATGTAGGATCTGAACTAATTGGCTCCTTTGAGAGAGAGAGAGAGAGAGAGAGAGAGAGAGAGAGAGAGNAGAGAGAGAGAGAGAGAGAGAGAGAGAGAGAGAGAGCAGCGACCGCACCAGACACTGCACCAAAGCCAAACTTGATCAAATACATTGTTCATAATTCAGCACCATGCCAGAATGTTGTTATTTTTTTCATCCACCCACTATAACAATTTATTTTTCATTCTTGTTTAATACAAGATCATCCTCAGTTGCCAAAATCTGAGTGGAGTCTTAACAAAGGATGATGATGGCTCCCCAGGATAGATACCCTATATAGTCACATTTTATCCCCTCAGTATCAAGTTAGCCAAGCCTATATGGAGAGATCCCTTTAGCAGTTTTGTGTCTCTTTTGTTGGGAGATTACGCAGGCATGCACCATGGATTTGCCATTGTGGTTTTAGATCCTATACTATCAAGCTGCAGGCCAGATCACTGGTTATCAGTAAAGGGGTTGGATACTAGATGGGTAGTCCAGAATAGGAAACAGAAGGACCACTCATACAAAAAACAAGAGTAACCTTATAGTGTGGATGTTATAGATTAATAAAATAATAAAGTAAAACAGTGTGACTTGAGGCCTTCTGTAACTAACTAGCAAAGTAATCCCCAACCCAGGCAAGCAGAGCACACTGTTGGCATTGTTGTAAAGGGATAGTTTTCAGCTATCAGTCGGTGTATGGCCTGAGGCATATAGGCCATCAAGACAGTCGCTTAGGGCAAGGGTGTCAAACTCATTTTAGTTCAAGGGTTATATATCGCCAAATTTGATCTCAAGTGGGATGAATTAAATGAAAAATGAGCGGTTTTAACAATATTGTCTTTTTTTTTTTAGATTATTTTGCACAGAAGCTGATTGGCAACATTCAGAGAGAAGAGATTGTATTTTTCCAGGGATTACACCACTATTATACCANCACACACACACACACACACACACACACACACACACACACACACACACACGTTTAGCACCTATAAAAAAGTACGACATAACATAACATTTTCATTTGTGTACATTTTGGGCAGCTTTGGCAGCAATGCGGTAAGTATGCAATACATTTTTTGTTTTTTTAAACTACATGCAAGGAGTACCTGCACACTGAATCAGAACTGTCTCACTCATGCAGAGGAAGACTTGATGAAGATGTGTAGTTACTTATAGGCTAGTGTGTGGCTAGTCTTTGTTATTTAGTCTCTTTTCTTTTCCCCTGTTGACTTGCATGAGCTGTCTTCTGGTTTGACTTTCAAAAGCTTCAACCCCCCACTTTGCCTTCAACCCCAAACTTTGCATTCAACCCCCCACTTATCTTTTTTTCCCAGAGGACTGGAGCAACATTGTCTGAACTGGAGGAATACTACCATTGCAATGTTTCATTCATTCAGTTCATTTTTGAAGTTCCAGGACAAGAGAAAACAAAAAAAATTGTTGCTGATCTGCACTATTGGAAGAAGTGAACTCAGATACCTTTAATATATATGAGTCAGCCTGACGTTATGTAATTATTTTTACTTTAAAAGCTGGCTTTAAGAGGCCTACATTTAGCTGGTAATTTTATTTAAGTTTGACTATGAGCTTTTTCTGCTCTTGGTGTTTGGATGGATTACTGAAGTCTGAAGAAACAAGACATATTGGCAATTTAACAATGTATTCATTTAACAAATATGAGTCTCAGTAGTGTGTGTAGAACTATGCACAGTCACAA
>JANJYP010109018.1:0-11885 GCA_024605115.1 Rastrelliger brachysoma | reverse complement strand
ACAAAACCCCTCTTCCACCCTCCCTCACCTCTTTCTTTTTTGCTTAATGGCCGTCGTTTCTCAGCCCCTGTGCCTCTCTGGTTTTCATCACCTGACTGGCTCAAGGGGACAGAGCTGGCTGTTTGTGTCACTGCAGAGTCTGTCGGCAGCTCACACATCTGCGCAAATTTCATCAGGATAATGAGCCCGAGCTACTCTTCCAGGCAACGGGCAGAGGAGCCAGCCTCTCTTTAAGCCCCTTTCCCTGATCATACACGCACACATATACCCACACACACACACACACATACACACACAAATACAAAACAACCAACACCACCTAACAGTCATCATTTTCGAGAGATGGAAGTACTGGGTGTTGGTACTTCAACCAAGTGTCGGCACGTGAATGAGCCACCTCATGATTTTGAAACTAAACAAATCTGAGTTTGGTGTGAAGACCAACAAGCAGGTATTTAACCATGATCAGCAAATGAATGGTCAAGTTCAGACTGAACGCTATGTGAAATCAAATCAGTTTTGTTTGTATAGGCAGAAAAACAAACCACAAAAGCCCCATATGGCTTTACAAGCTGTTCAACATGCATAGCCCTCGATTTGGTTAAGGGAAGGAAAAAAAGAGGACAAACTTCAGCCAGAGCAGCAGAGGAAGAAACACACTCGTGACATCACTTAAACCCTATACAATAGCACCTACTGTACAATATACAGGCCTTGTAGGTTCTTAAATGGCTACACTTAAGTTGCTATCAATGCTCACACAAACTTTAATAAAGGGCAGGCTACTGTATCAAATATTACATAAAAGTCTTCAAATCTAAAGTGTGTTGTTTGGTGGAGCCCTGCCTCAGTATACCAGTAAGACCCAAAGACTACCATCAACACTGTTCATGCTCCTTAGAGAATAAATCCCAATAATTATGTCATCCCTTGGTGTTTCCTGTAGTGCCACTGTCAGGCTGACACTTCTAATTTAATAGGTATTAACAGATTGTTGTGATATTTATGGAGCACGTTCATCCTCCCCAGCAGATAAACCTTTTCCATTTTAGTTAGTCCATGAGCTTTCATCTTGTGTAGCCCTCAGGCTAAAACGTTGCAATGAGGTTTAGAGAGCAGATTTATGCCTCCAAGAGAACAAAACCTTTTGTTTTTTAGTCCGTGTTTCGTCTTGAACTTGTTTCAAGATATTAGAACCAAAAACACCAGATACAAACAGTACTGTATTTTTTGTCCAACATGTTTTTGCTTCTTTTTTTTTGTGAGTGGTAATGAGCATAGCTTTGGGCTTTTCAATCTTTTACATTTATGTAGCCACTGCTCTAATTGTGTATCTGTAATAGCACCAGCAACCTAACCCACAACTTTGTCACCAGTAGTGCAGGCTGGTCAGATACTCGCTGGCAGGGCTTTTTTGCGTGAGAGAGAGGTAGAGCGGTCTAGCGCCTCTGTTTCCTCCATTCACCACCATTTGGCCGAAAGGTCAGATGGGCTATTTCAGAAATGCCCCCAGTGAAAATCAATGGGCAAATTGTGGAGCTCAGTTCCTGTTTGTTGTTGTTGTTGGTAGTTGGTCTGCGTGCTCTGTCTGTTCCATCACTGAGGCAGAAGGGCCAGGCAATGCCCAATCATTGAGAGAGAGAAAGGGAGAAAGAATGGGAGAGAAGGAGACAGAGAGACAGAGACAAAGAGACAGAGAAAAGAAGACTTGGGGGGTGGGAGGAGAAAGAGAGGGGAGGCAGAGAGAGATAGAGAGGGAGTTAAGGCCAGTAGAGATACATCACGATGTCAGACACACAGACACACTGCAGCCACAGATTCATCATCGCAACCGCGTCTGCAGGCATAACTGGACACAGGAAACGAGTGAACTGGAGAAGAGAAGTGGAGAGAGGACAGGAGAAGAGAGACGAGGGAAGAGGGGGAAAGACAAATTGGCCACTACAGTCGGCCAAAATCTGAGCAAAAACTCATTGTTGGGGTCTGTTCAGCTGCAAAAGCAAACCATGTCATGCCAAAAACACTAATATTTCTTTATGTAAAATAGGCCCCTCCATTATAAACTGTTGCTTAAATAGCATACTGTGCGTGTCTAGACCCTATGGTGGAAATCACACAGACGTCACAATAATGACCAATCCACTTATCTACAGGTGATTTCAATATGAAGTGGTACACTGAGGAAGAAGGAAATAAAGTCAGCTGATTTCTGCTCCACCATCACCCGTATAATCTTCCTTCCCACTATCTGAACTATTTAGAATTATTACTTTATAATCAATATGGAACCCCAACTTTTATTAGATATAAGTGAATAATATGCTCAAATTCACATGACTGTATCTCAATTTCTGATTGAGATACAGAGCTCTACTTGGACTTGGACAAATGTCCCACGGTTTTAAGCAAATTATCATAATTCAAAAACATTTTACTCAAAGATGCTCTATGCAAAAGAGGGGAAAAATCACATCATAAAAGACAGAGAACACACTAAAAGTACAATAACTAACGGGACATTAAATTAAACATTAAAATACAGCTCTGAGATGGAATCATCTGTTTTCTAAAGGTAAATGATAGAAACTCAGCTACAGGCCACCCTTCTCCATCAAAACCAGCTTTCCAGGGCAGGTCAGGATGTTTGAGGCCACAGCTCTAGAATGTAATTTGTTAAAAAATATATATAAATTATTCAGTAATAATTCATGGTAGATGAGTTATTGTAGAAGCCCAATTATATTTTTGTACAGCACACACAAAGGCATAGAGCTTTTGTGCTGCCAGACTCAAAAAAACCCAAAAAAACAACAGAGAAATCAGAAACATTGGGATCACTTGAATAGAACAAAGATGGCAGGCTTCAAGATCTTCAAGTTATTGGATAAGATATAGCAGGACTGTGTGTGCAGATGGAGAAAGTTAAACCACAGGAAGTGACATTAAAACTGAAGATGCATTCACTCATATTTTTTAGCACTTTATTCACATTCTGTTGCTCATTTTCAAACATGGCAAGTGCTGACTGTGTACCTTCACTGAAGTAACTGATGAATGAGAAAGTATATTGCAAACATTTCCCCCTTTCTGAGCGACTACTCTTGAAGCACCTTTGATCAAAGCGCCCATTCTCTGCTTTCTCAAGTGGAAATACTCAGCGGCTAACAGCAGCAGTCTGTGGTCTGAGTGAATGTAACACGGTGTTGCTGAAAAGCAGCATGTGGAGCTCAGTCAAGCTTCCCTGGATAAATAAAGGTTAAAAATGGTTAACACAGTCAGTCTCCCACTGATAGACAGATCACTGCCAGACCTTTAGATGATGCAGGAGTACGTGCTCCTCTCCTCTCCTCTCCTCTCCTCTCCTCTCCTCTCCTCTCCTCTCCTCTCCTCTCCTCTCCTCTCCTCTCCTCTCCTCTCCTCTCCTCTCCTCTCTTCTCCTCTCCTCTCCTCTCTTCTCCTCTCCTCTCCTCTTCTCCTCTTATTATTTTTTCTCCATTCTTCCATATCACCATGCCCTTGCAGCAACACTCCACTTCTTGCTTAGAGTGATTCCAGAAGACTTGTGTGAAACCGAGAGCTGTCCAATGGGAATCTCAGAGGTTTTTTGTTAGAATAATTTTCCTCAAATATTTTTCTTCTTCAGGCATTGAGAGATATTTTTTTTTGACCATTTTGACGCACCAGCATTGCTTGAAATGTCTCGAACCTCTGCCGAATTAATTCTGCCCTAGCTCAACTTTGAACCTTACATGGCTCCAATTAAAAGCCTGCAGTTATCCGCCCAGCTCTGCTGTACCAACATATATGTTGGAATCCATGCATCATATTAGACTAATATCGCTGTGACATGTGCAACCGTGGTCAAATTTTACATATTTAATCTCTGCACCCATAATAAGGAATTGTTCGCATTAATGTTGCGTGTGTTATTGAAATCACCAGCCTTTGCTTAGCAAGTATGTAGCAGGCCCTAATGCACAACATACATGTTTCTTGTTTGGCCTGGCATCCTCCACAAATGACCAGGTCATAGAGAGACTGGAATCCACCCACACTGAAAGCCCCGTCAGCCAGAGCCTCACACTTCTCCAGAGAGGAGAGGCTCTTGTGTGTCAGAGGACAATGTAGCAGCCCCTTAGTTTTTATTAGGCCAGTTATATCTGCAAGTTCATAGGCTCTCATCCTCTGGCCTTCCACAAACTGCTCTGCTCAAAGAGGCGCTCTCCCCCATTAGGCAGGCCCCAGGGCGAAAGCCTGCTACCCTCCTCCACGTTCTCTCCCTTTCTGCGCTGACTTTCAAAGAGAATTCCTGCTGTTTTGTGTGTCCCAATTCATAGTTGTTATATTCTTCTCGTTCTGGCCTCACAGATACACAATACTTAAATATGAACAGAGCAGCAGTAGCATTCATGGTCAGCTCGTTGGATTGTGAATAGAAGAACATTACTGTTATTAACATTTTTAGGTTTTGCATTAGTGTAGAAGTCATTCTGTTTAAATTAATTTAAATTGTATGATGAATGAAAACATCATATAGAGGAGTTTGATGTTGATAATGATCATATAAAAATGTCTGTTTGTTAGGACCTCAAGATGTGCGGACTACTAAATAGTACACTGTAACCCTATTTTTATTTGTTGCTTTGTTGTCGGTAGTCTCAGTTTTTTTCTTCACCTCAAGTCATATTACAAGAAAAAAAAATAGAGGCAGGCTTTAAAAGTACCTTTGGTGTTCCTGTGTGTTTTCGAATATTACAAAGTGCTGTAATGAGAAGGAAAACAACAAAAAAAGGAGATTTTTTTTTTGCCTCAGAGGGAGATAGCGACTCGTCTCCTCGCTGTACAAGCCTGTAGGTTCACTTTTCTCTTTGTGTGCCGGAGCACTCCTTGGGACTCAAGCGACAGGGGAATTGGGCATGCTGAGCTACGCTGGTGGCGAGGTGCCAGCCTTCTGTGCCTGGGATATATAAGTGAGAGGGAGGCAGGAGGCAGGACACGTTTCAATTAGGCAACAAACACCACACACGGAAGATGGGAGAGGAGAAAGAAAAAAAAAAACAAAACACCTCACCTTCACCAGCTAACTTATCCCTTCTGACCTCTTCCAAAAACACACTTCTCTGAACTACTCTGCCCCACCTTTTCTCTTCTTTTTCATTTAAGGTGTCATTTTGAAGTATTCATATGGGAAGGACAGTAGCGGGGGTCTTTGTGAGGTGATGCTAAGTGTGCCAGCTCAGCCTGCATGTTTCCATTAGATTGTCATGTTGGCTAATTAGAGAGCGGCAGCATGATTCACCTTGTTAATTAGGAGGACTTGCACACCATGTGCCTGGGGGCGGTGTGGGGAAGAGGAGCCCAGCCTCAGAGCCTGCTAGTCGCCTGCTGCCTATGAAGATTCCCCTTCTCATCTACCTTCCTTTCACTCTTTTTTTTGATTTGGAAATGAATAAATCATTGAGATCGTCCTCTCTCGGAGTGTGAATATCTGAGTTCTCATCTTTCCTGGATGCAAATTAGGCGTGATCAATAGAAGGTGACGAGCGGCGAATCTAAATGTTAAAAAAGAGAGAGACAGGGAGAGAGAAGACTGCTAGACGAAGCATAGAATGAGACAAAGCGAGAGAACATTTAAAGTAGGAAATTTTCCCTTAGATAAGCAGTATTTTTAATGATCACCACTCTCCCCCCGTCGCTCCGGTGTAACACCGTCAGAATCTGCTTAACACTGATTTCTGCCTCCTTCATTAAACACTGTTCCTTGGCAAAATCTGTAGCGCAAATGTTATTATTTTTAAACATAATACTTACTCTGAAGGAGAATGCATTGAGTCTTTTAGACCCATTCAATTTATCCACATATTCCACACACTCTCCCTCTGCACAGTTTAATTCCTACAAATAAGTTGCAGATGAAGAGTAACCGTAGGGTCATGATAGTGACACTCACATAATGACCTTAGCTCCAGGGACGGCTGATGGCTCTGAATAATTGGTCCTTGGCCCTGGAAACACTTCTGACATACTCAGCTTCAGAGGAAATGGAATACTAAGGCCAAGACTGTTAGCTTATGCATATATTTTGAATTCATCTCCATATAGGTAAAGTAATATAATCACAAACAGACTCACTGGAATATCTATAGAGATTCATGAGTGTTAAAAAGGGTGATAAAACATTAGGATTTAAAAGTATGCACTCTGCATCTTTAATAAATAGATTTTTCAACCTTGACTGATTTATTATAAAATAAATAAATTGGTATTGTTAGTGTATTGTAAATAGAAGTGTTTACATTTTAAAAAAATGCAAGCAAAATGTGCTATTCACAAATAGCAGACAGTGCTATTTATGAATAGCAGTATCTGCTGAATATAGTATAAAGGGATTGTGTTGATGGTGCCATCTTTGCAGACAGATATGTTATTCTGCCAAGCGTCAATACATACTGATAAATGTAGCATGAAAACAACATACTGTACTGAGTCTATGCAACTTTGCTCCGATAAGGGTAATTAAGTCTGCATACAACATGCCATGAAATGTCATACACACATTATGCATGTATTTTTATACATACAGTAAAATCAATATTTTATCTTAAGTCATACAGCTCTTTGTGAAGTTTTTACACAAAGGCTTGCCTACATTAGCAGGTCAAATCTGAACTCATCTCTTTGTAGTATCGGAGTGCAGATGGAGGAGTAAAACCTGATTGGTTACTGCAAATGGCCCTTGCCCTGCAGCAAACTAACTGCCAGGCACTTCACATGAAGAAAGGCCTCAAGATGCAGCTCGCAGATGTTCACGTTATGTCGGCCATGTGGGTGTCAGGTGAATGAGATCCATGGATTACAGAGCTGCATGAAACACATACGTAAAGTGTCAGCACAAGTAGCAGGAACACTGTGCAGTGTTTCGAATACCTATTCTTGACAGTTTTTGTAATTTGTGTTTGATGAAAATCTTCCCTCCCATCTGACAAACTACTGCAATGCAATGTAATTCATGTAACTTTTATACGCACAATATTATATTTTTAAGAGTCTTCAATAATGTTTCATTCATATTAAAACCAGTTTTAAGACCAATGATAATCAATTCATACAAATCTTTTTGGTGTTGTGTGCTAATTTTATTATTAATTTTATTTAAGTTATACTTTATTGTATATATCATACNATCTGACAAACTACTGCAATGCAATGTAATTCATGTAACTTTCATACGCACAATATTATATTTTTAAGAGTCTTCAATAATGTTTCATTCATATTAAAACCAGTTTTAAGACCAATGATAATCAGTTCATACAAATCTTTTTGGTGTTGTGTGCTAATTTTTAAGTTATACTTTATTGTATATATCATACAATAGGAAAAAAACAAATATAATCTTAAACATCCAAATACTCATTAGTAGGTTTTATTGTTTTTCAGTTTTTTGTTTGATCTGTGACTCAATGGAAAAACAAAATAGGTTCTTATTTATTAGAAGGTATATGGCAAAAGGATGGGAGATGATGGGAAACAAAGGTCCGAGGTTGGTNGGAAAAACAAAATAGGTTCTTATTTATTAGAAGGTATATGGCGAAAGGATGGGAGATGATGGGAAACAAAGGTCCGAGGTTGGGTTCAAAGTGTCTTTATGTGACATCATGGTCAGTATGTTATAACGCAAGGGCATCAGGACCCCTCATTAATTTACAGTGTATTACAGAAATGATTAAAGAGATCATTTTATTTACCAGCTGACATTGATGCCTGCTTATGTGTTGCTGGTGGGATACCAAGAGTGTCTGTTCTTTGCTAATGTACCTGATAGCAGATGGCTGTTTCTGGTTGTCAATCAAGCTGCTGATTTTTTGATTTTTTTAAGACTGTGTTGTTACCAAGAATGTAAGACATCAAAGAGTTATTGATGGCAGTATTTAATATATTTATGTATCTTTGTTTATTAGTGCATTTTTGGTTTTAACTCATCTCTGCCCACACACAATCAGAAAATATAAAGATAGATAGCATAAAATGGAGAAAGTGCAACAGTCAGTGCTGCTGATGTCAGCAGTCAGGAGACTGTATTCTCTGCACTTTGTAATATTTTGTGTACAATGTGTCTCCTGAGGATCTTCCCCTCAGCACTTGACAATACCCAGATTTTCTACCATATACTAAAATGATTGAAAATGTTTTAGTTGTTGATTCATTCATACAAACAAACTCAAATGAATATTTTTCATTACCTTGCAGTGTAGCCTACAGGCTTATAATGCAAAGGTTAGAGGGCAGAGCCATGATAAGGGATTTGATTCCCATTGAAGCCACCCACCCTTGTTTAAAATGTATGCACTTTATCAAGGCTCCTTGGGGAAAACAAAGCATTCACTAAAAGTGGCATATGTTATATCTATATACTGAGAAGTTTCCTGCTGTGTCCTGTTGGACCAGAGCTGGCTAGGGGGAGGGTAAGAGACAGACCGACTCAAAACCCACGGTCTGGCTTTTATACTGTGGTCTTTGCAGGGTAGAGAGCCCTTTAGCTTCCTTCATATCCCCATAACTGCTTGTGACGTCAAGCAGAGCGTGTTCTGCTCTACCAAGGACATCTGTCTGTAAGCGTCTGGGGGGCCGCGAGCAGCCCCTTAGGCCAGAAGGAGGAAAGAAGGGAGGGAGGGTAGAATGAAAAGCCTTTGTTAAAAACAGCAGAGATGGAGAACGGCAGGTTGGCCATGATGGCTCCTGCAGCTCATCCTCCTCTTCACTCCAAGCATATCACACCGCTCGAAGGTTCTTGCTATATTTTTGACATTTTTGCATCATAAGGGAGCATACTGCCCTGTTATTTCTTATTTAGGTCTTGACAGACATTTTTACTGACCTATTATGGGTACAGAGCTTGAAGTTACACTTGTAAATAATTCAAGATGTAGGAAACAGGTGACTAAAAACAATAGTAAGGCTGTCAAATGGATCTGATTATTTTCAGCTGCACATATTGGGCACAATTCATGCATGCCTCTTTTTCTTCTCTTTAATTCTAAATTTGTCTGTAATAATGTTTTGAGAATAATAATGAGAATAAATCATAACAAAGGCAGAACATGCAGAGACCACTGATTTGTTATTGCATACGAAAATGTAGAAACTCTTGTCATCAGATTTTATCAAAACTATTTAAACTGCGCAAACTAATTGTAAAGGAAGCACAATTTTGAGGGCTATATTTTTCAAAATATTAAAAATTTAGATTTAGAAACAACAATTCACAACTGAAGAAGAGGACCAGAATCTTTTCAGTTCACAAGGTGATGTCAAACATCAGTAATGACATGACTAATGTGGAAAACATTATTTATGTTGCTCTGCCAAGGATTCACGCATAGTGGCCAGGCAACTCACCACAGCTAAATGTCTTTTAGTTTATTAACATCAAGTTAACTGATTCAGGTGTTAAACTACACTACCGATAAATATTCATTGCTCTGTAAGTAGAGATCTTAGTCTTACTTAAATATAATTTAGGAGGAATCATTCAGGAAACAACTCTGACAAATCTGTTTTTGATGAAAACATGCAATTTAATATTGAGGGATAGGATTTTTGAAACATCAGGAATATGTTGATGGTAAAAGGAGTTGATGGTGGGTAGTTTCATGTCATGATGTTTTGGGGTGATTCCCATATAATAGGAGAGATTTGACTCTTTGTGTAGAGTATCATGTAGCAGCTTCAGAAATGTCTGAAATCCTACTGTGTATTTTTATGTGTTGTCAAACTTTCAACGCAGATTGGAAGTGATTCTTGATAAGTAGAGGATAGGATCTGATTAATTCCAGGGGCCTTCAGTTGCCATTATTGTGTTAAGTGATGCACACTCAGCAGGTTAGTGAGAGCTTTGTGCAACCGTGTTCCTTAATCACATCAACACTGAAATGTACATATTTATTGTTGCCATCAGTTCCCATTTTCTCACAGGTGACAATAGTCACTTGATGTTGTTGTATTTGCATCCAGACTAAAAACCTCTTTCTAGTAAAGCTACAGATTGATTTTGGTGGGTATCTTGAGAATGCTCTACATCTGCTGACCTTTGCTAATAATTTTAAATTACAAGTCCAAGTTCCCTGCTTCAAAAGGGCATACAGGCAGACTGGAAGCACTGGTATTTAAGTGACTTCAGAGCAGCAGTTATTTATACGGTACCATTGATCGAACCTGGCAAATGTATGCATCCTACCAGCTGGTTATTTTTCCAGTCTGGGATGAATCTCTGTGGTGACCTTTGCAGTATTTGGTGAAGATTGTACCTGTGGCTAAACAATGCTGGCAGGCTATTCCAGAAGGTAAAGAGAGAGTTAGAAACTAGATTTTCTTATGTGTCTTCACAAAGAGATTCAAAGATGTCAAATAGCTGCACTGCTAAAAGGCAATTTAAAATAATTGAATGTAGGAAAGGTCTGGAAAATCACGACAAGCACTATAACAGACAAACAACATTAGTCGACGAAAAGCAGTGGCATGTAGAAACTCAGCCACACAGATTTATGACGTTCTTAACAGAGTAGTTGTTAAACACCACAAATAAAAGAAGAAATAAAGCAGACTGAAAAGTGAGCAGAGAATGGCACCAACACCTCATGACTAAATGTCAACAAACACTGTGTAGTTCAGGATGGCTCATGACAGAAATCTAAGGACTGAAACTGTTCTGAAGGCAACGTGTGTCCACATTCCTTAATGGTTGCTGCTAGTACTACTTCATGACCTTTGCACATGTGTGCTTGTATGTAAATGATGATCAAATGTTAAAAAAAATATCTATCAAAGCCTTGCCCAACTCTGGCTTGTATCATTCGGCAGTCATCAAAGGAAGGTAGACTCGGCGTACTGGCACCAGATTGAAATCAGAAATCAGTCTCCCTGTATCATGGCGGCCTCATCACTGACGGGAAACGCAGACTGGAGGGTTGCAGATGGTAAATTGAAGTCTTCATTTATCATACAGTCATAAATCTGAAAATGCAGGCAGTTGCTGTGGGCGTTGGGAGCCCATGCCTGGTGCCAACTGCCAGGCAGAGATGCCGGCATCCTGGTGCCATCAGTGAGATAGCGGACCTCTCCCTCTTTCTCTTTTCTGCTCGATCGCTCTCTCCCAGCTCACTTTTTAGTGGGATTGTTTAAGGTCAGGCCTAAAGAGATTTGTGTATTGTTTGTGGCAAAAGCATAATAAGGTTAGCATTGATAATNCTCCCAGCTCACTTTTTAGTGGGATTGTTTAAGGTCAGGCCTGAAGAGATTTGTGTATTGTTTGTGGCAAAAGCGTAATAAGGTTAGCATTGATAACGTTAATGCTACATTTGCCATGTGGATGGCGGCAATAATCTTCTCTACCCTGTTAACAACATCTAACCATGATACCCGGTTTCTGACTTTGTTATTCGCTTTGCCTCCATTTGCATAGTGTTGAGCTTGACTCCCATCTCAACACTGCCTAAAATCATGGACTCATTTATGCCATTGCTATCAGTTAGTATTTGTTTAACTACTGTATCACCATTTCCACCACCATCCTATCCATTTTTTTTAAAAGGATAAGTAAATATGGTTTAGATATTCAGCTTGGTTGGTACTGCTGCTATTATTTCCCCTGCTTTGTGTTGTCAGCGTGTTTAAATCTTTCAACAGTTCCGCCGTGCTAAATGTGAAGTGGCAACACCCAAGGGCATGCCTTGCCAGCAGGGTTTTAGGAAAAAATCAGAGGCAACTGCATGCACATTTTAGATAAGACTTTGTACACCAACCTTTTACTGAGCACCATCTGAAAGTAACATGAAATTTTCCCCTGATCAGACAACATACATGCCTCACACAAACACCACTGCCCA
>JANJYP010108937.1:0-10764 GCA_024605115.1 Rastrelliger brachysoma | reverse complement strand
CACACACACACACACACACACACACACTATAAACTACACAATACTGTTCAGTAGTGCTCAAATATTTTTTTGGTTTTGGAGTATCCAATCAGTACAAAAAAAAGTAATATAAAGGCTTCACTTTGGGCCCTGAGAGGTTGTGGTGATGACCTCTTTTTGACCTTTCATGGACTAAACACTTTAATTTAGAGAATAATGAACAGATTAATTTATTATGAAAGTTATCATTAGTTGCATCTCCCTAAACATCACTTGTCTTATTTTAGATATACCTGATATCTGAAGCTTTAATTACCATAAAGAACATATCAAACACCTCTGTTAGGAATATATAATACCTTCATCTGCCACTAGGAGGAGCACTGGATGTTCAATGTATGTCTGTTACAAAAGTAGTGTAGGAATCAAAATGTTTAAATTTTAATTGAAATAAAGATTTATTCATAAAGATTTAATAACTGTCTGTTAGCTGTTTGTTTATTTTGAATGATCTTGGAACTGCACGTTAAGTTTTTAAAATAAACGTATAAAGAAAAACAAACTTTGTTCTTCGATGACCTGTTGGATTGTGTTTTCTGGGAAATGGTGTGTCAAGTGGGAATCAAAAGGAGGAAATCAGTTCCCAGTGTCATCATGAAACTAAAACATTCCTCTGAGTTCGGCAGCAGACGGGAACGAAAACCACAAACCTTCAAATTCTCGGACCACCTGAAAGAACTGGTTAATATATATCGGTCAGTCTATAGAAAATTAAGCTAGAGCTATACTTTATAACTGATTACCAAATATGTTCCAGTAATGATTTAACGAAGACATCATTTTGAGCTCCTGGAAACTTGAAATTGGGCTCCGAAGCACTTTTCCTAGATACGGGTTATTGATTTATCAAGATTGTTGTCGGCAGAAAAAAATTAGACCTATAAATTGTAGTAAGTATTTCCTAACATTTCATAGTTAATAATGGATCATATAATTGATAATAAAAAAGGGTTTAGATTAGATCAACTTTATATATTATTATCTCAGAGAAATCTGCAGTGTGTGTAAAACTTAACACATGCAATAAAAAAAAAAACAAAAACGCAGATATCAAAAAAGAAAGAGAAAGTATTGGTAGCATATTAAGACATAGACCACATATGGCACAATCTTTCACAACCCCCCCCCCCCCACTAAACTACATAGCACCGTTCAGCAGTTAGTGATGTTAAATGAGAAACTCACAATACAGTAAAGCAGCAGCCTCACTGAAGATCACTGTGACGTTACATCATTGTGAATGCCACACATTTACACAAAGCTGCCTTTTATCTTTTTTCTTCAATTAAAAGAGTATAGTCAAATCTAATATTTATATTTGTACCAAGTAAAAGTACAGTACATGCAGCTCATTTTCTGTCCATTTAATGACTTCCTAAAATAAATTGCTAAACAAATGAAAAACTAGTGTGAACAGTTACTGATCAAAAAGACTCGGAGCTCACTCTGCTGCAACAAGTGGTGTTCAAATCTGATTAATCATTTATCTTTAGTGTTATTTTAGTAATACATTTAAAATTGTTACAAGTGCCTAGACTTATTACAACTGTATGTGTTATCTTACATTAGTCTTAATATATTGGATCAATGGTTCTCAAAGTGGAGAACAGGGATCTCCAGGAGTCCTTGAAGGGTCTTCCAGAGGGTCCCCAGCTTTTTTTTTTTTTTATTGAATGGTTGTTAATTTCACACTTTCTGTAATAGACCTTCTCCTCTGCTGCCCCTCGTATATGAAATGCCCTCCCTGACCAGCTGAGGGCGCCACAGACTTAAAACACTTCTTCATAGCAGAACCTTTGACTTTTAATAATATTGCTGGTTGCTGCTTTTATACTTTTATTTTTATGATGTTTTATATTTTATCTTAGTATATAAGAAATAAAAATATATCTTTATCATTATCATCATTATATTATCAAATGGGTGTCCGTGGTATCAATTTAGGTTTGGTTTACAGCCAGCAGTCAAACAGAAACAACAACCACCAGAAGAAATAAATACATACAACAATAAAATAAATACAGGACTGAATCAGTTTAGGAGTTCTTGGAGTTTGGAGTTACTTTAGTGTATTTTATATCCATCCATTGTTTATATATCCTCATATCATTTATTACTCTATATCTGCAATCCACACTGACAAAGAAGCTCTGAGACCATAAAGGACAGGAAAAGTAAAAGACTCTACTTTATAATGGAGACACCGACTGATGATGATTCTGATGGAAATGGATTTAAACATGAGTGCTATTTTTGATCTATGTTTTTATGTACGCTTTATTACAAGAGTAATATTGGTATATACCAGAAATACACCAGAGATGGTATTCTAAAACTGTAAAAAAAAAAAAAAATTAAATTAAAAAAAAGAAGAAAAAGAGAAAAAATAAAATAAAACAGGACAACAATGCAAAGAAATCTGCAGTTAATAAAATAAAGTATTAAACAAATAGTTAAAACAGATTGATAATCCGATTATAAGAGGTTATTATAGATTGAGACTAATGTTATTGTCAGTTAATTGTTGTTAAATGTTTAATTTTCTTTATGCGTTATCTTATATATGTTGTATTTTTGATTATTTCATTCTGTTATTTTATGACAATAGGAGTTGTTTTATTTTTTCCTTTGTGAATGTATAGGCCTATATTATATTTGTTCTTTCATTTTATTTATTTATTTATTTAGGTTTTGCTTGTGAATCTTTTAATTGCAGTGTAACTTTTAATTGATCACAGGAAGAATAGTCCTGAAAAGACAGTGATTAATGGGGATCTACAACAAACAATAAACACCTCCTCTTACCTTCACCTCTGTTATGAGATGCCCGAAGCTGGTGAGGGGGATCCGGACTTTAACAGGGGACGTCGGCATTACTGGAGAAGGTTTCCTGTTTGGAACATAAATTATACAACCTCAGGCTTTATTTAAATGAAGATATAATCATCATTTCATTGATACTTACGGTCACTGTGCTGCAGTCAAGTACACTTACACAATACGTTCATGTGAACACCGCCTTCCGGGTGTTGTGACGTTTACTACAGCCTGACCAATAGCGTTTGTCTTTGCAAAGCGCTGACCAATAGGATATGAGAAAGGGGGCGGGACTTATACGAGGTTACACAAACGACAGAAACACGTCCTCCATTAAACCACAAGAGGGCGTAACAACTATGTTTAGAAGTTAGCAACAAGAAAGGGAGGGTAGGCCAACATTATTATATCATGTAAGTGAAAAAAACATGCATAAATACAGATCTATCATTTTATAAATCTATCTATCTATCTATCTATCTATCTATCTATCTATCTATCTATCTATCTATCTATCTATGGATGAATACAGAAAGAATGACAACAGAATATGATGTTTATTTACCTGTGTAATGCTTCTGTAAACTGTTGGATGCAGATAGTACAAAGGTGTGAAAGAGTGCAAGAACACACACAAAATACTGAAGGGGTTAAGTGATACGTTAATATGCAGGTGGTTATGTACAGTCAAATAAGATATGCATATTATACAATGTGTTTAACAGTAATTGATATGTATGCATGTTAGTGCACATTTTGTTTTTAAACTAGAAAATATATAATTTGGAGCTATAATGGATGTTTTGGTGTTATTGCTGCATGACTGAGTTAACTCTTCATTAGATTAATGGCGTGTTGAGACTTGAGGTTTTGTACTAACTTCCTGAAGATTTTCCAATGAATTGTTTTCAAAGATGTTGGTTTATGACCATTGATTCTTAAGAAACTGCAGGAAGCTGTAATTTATACAATTGGAATAAGGATTGAAATCTTTTACCTAAAGCCCGTCCTCAGGTCAAACATTAATGATGGCTCACTGCAGCACGGCAATGCAGCAGTTAATGTTAGTTAAAACTGTGAGACAAGTCAAAATTCCTGCTGTGAAAAAAGTTAATTCAGCTGTAGCTTAGTAGTTTTTCACTTTGTGTGCTTGTGTCCATCGTGTATCGGCTCTCAGAGGACCTTCAACCCCATGTGTGGCATGCCTTACCCAGGTTCATGGACTGGCACCAGGCCTCTGAATATTTGCCACCTGGCTGTGAGTGATATGAGCCTAATAATAATTCTTTAACTTTCTAGGCTACTGCATTTTCCTTCCATCCGATACCCCCCTCTGCGCTGTCTCTCTTTCTCTCTTCTCATATACAAACTGAAACTTACATGACAAGTGAAAAAATGCAAAAGAACAAAACAGTCAACAGAGATGAACATCAGTACAGTCCTAAAAATATGTGTTAGAGCTTGTTTTTAAATGCAAATAATGACTAAATATACACAAAAAAAGTTATTCAAGTTATTCAAGTCTGAAACTGAAACAAGCTCCTCTTGTTTTTATGAGGGAAGGGGGGGAGTAGGTCTCCATATTTGTACCTTACCTAAACAGGAAAACCAGCAAACACACCCACTTTCTCAAGAACTTGATTGAGTACAAACATTAATTCTAGCAAAGCCCCAAGTACACAAGTTACACGCTGTTTTTTTCCACCTTCCCACCGCAGACCTTTACTGACCTGCACCGACACCTTCATTTTGGCAGCAGTGGAAAAGGAGATGTGTATACAGAGGAAGAAAAAGGAGTGGGGGTGTGACTGAAACTGTTTTCAAGTTCATAACAAGACTACTTGTGTCTTACCTGTAAATGCAACACTTTTATTTCTGCGGCTTGTCTAGTGATCTGTTTCTACGTTGCTGTACAAGCTCGCACTCTAACAACCAAAATCACCACCAAATGTTGCTTTTTACAAACTTATCCTTCACTTCTCAGGACTTTTTTCCCTAATAAAATTGTAAATATATGACTGTAGTTCATGTGTATTTGCTCTTTAAAAGTCATACCTAAGTATAGCCTAGAGGTTTGAAACAGGTATTATGATCATTTTAATTTCTTAATATTTGCACAACTAAATACACACCAAAAAGAAAGAAAAACACACACATAGAAAAAAAAAAACAAACCCCACCTATGAAAAACTAAATAACAATAATTCACACTGAGCAAGCTTCCCAGGAGATCCCACAAAGCACATATAATATAAAAATATCAACAGCAATAAACACTATGTCAAAACACAGGCAGGGGAAATGATTAAAAAAAAATTGATTATAGGCTATATAGATTTTTCAACACACTTTCAGCAATAGTTCATATTAAACAACTTTTCCTGGTTATTCAGTAAAACATGAAGATAAACTTATCAACACCAAAAGATACAGACAATCTTTAACTAACTAACTAACTACACTGGACAGATAAATGAATACTGCGNATCAACACCAAAAGATACAGACAATCTTTAACTAACTAACTACACTGGACAGATAAAAGTAAGCTGCACACATTCACTACATAGGTCCTGTTAGACTTCTGCTAACTTGAATGGGGATAAAATAATTTAATTGCGCCGCTCTTCTAGACTTTTCAAATATTATCGCACCAAATGAATCAAATTCTAATTGTGAAATGAGTCATTTTGTGGGATGTGTAACACTCAATACAATGAATCTACAGTTTTACAGCCACAACAGGAGTGGGCAACAGCTGAGACATGTGATGCAAACATGTGTCCACAGTGTTTTGGAAATTTCTCTCACTGCCAAAAGGGGGAGACAAAAGTTCTGGACTTCAGCTTTAAGGAACAAAAAGGACACATTTCAGAGTGGATGGTGATTTATATGTTTCCTTAATCATTATGTATTAATGGTAGAGGATGATCAGAATTACTGTTGGCTGCTTAAGTAGCGAGTGCACAGTAGAAAGATGACAAGATAGAAAACAACCTACACAAGGGGACTTCCCCAGGGACTGTGACTAGGGACTTTGTAATTCACACTCAGCACTTTAAAACTTTATAACAGTCTCTAAAGTGCCAGCAATGGATATTTTGTTTAATTGTTTATGTTTAAAACTCTAAAACAGGTCAAAAAATGCAAGTAGACAGATATAGTCTTCCCTCCTTCCTGTGGGACCCTCTATCACTGAGTTCCTCTTTTATAGTCACAGCAAGTTTAAAGGTGTGTTGATGTACTGTACCAACTCAACATATTCTCACATCATCATCTCAACTTTCAGTGAATCTGTATAATACCACATTTTATTTTCCATTAGATGCAATGCAGCTGAAGTGCAGCGTTGCTGTTAGGATTGCTTGGAGCTGTGGGCGGGTTCCTGTGAAAGAAGAAACACCTTTTAAAAACCCCTTTCTCACTTTAAACCTGTAACATTGCAAGTTCAGTTTATTGAGATGTGTCTCTGGTTTCTGTCATTCACACATAACCTCCTACACATAACATAACCGTCCCAAATAGATAGGCACAATAAACATAAGTGACAACCCACCCCCATCAAATGAGAGAGGTGGAACCTCTTTCACATCCAAACTGCTCCACAGACTTTTTAGAAAGACTAAAAACAGAACTTTCTTCTGTAGTACTACAGTATATTTTTAAAATGAATGCTATAATGTCTCTGAATTCTGGATGAAATCACTTACATTCAGACAGCAATAAGCAACAAGCAATATTTATTTTTATTACACTTTGATTTTAGTCCTGTATGATGCCATCTATTTAGTTATTGTAATATTGCAATAACTTGTATTACCTATTTTCTAAAGATGCTATGCTGTCTCATCGTTTTTGTTACAATGACAAATAAATTACTTTGAAACTGGTTAATTTCATCCAATCTGATTTTGCCCAGAGCCTGTGTTGGCTGTATAAAATAAATCTGTGACAGTCAGGTCAAAGTGTAATTATATATTCTCAAGGCCTAGAAAATAGTTTTCTGAGGACATAATTTTCCAGCAGCGATGTTTAATCGGGCACCCTCTGAAAGGAGTTAAAGGTTGGAATTAAGTGTTTTATTAATGGTCAATAAATCAACTGAGGACAAAGTCCAAAACAGCAGAAAGAGGCTCTCCAAATTTATCATTGTGAACACAGCAGAAGGGGAAAAGGAAGAAAACTTTCAAATACAAACCAATGAGAGATGGTAGGGTGGGGACTCCAAATTCATCTTATCAAAGCCAGACTATATTCCAGGATAGGAATGTGACGTCCTGCCTTCTGGTCAGAGATACACAAGCTGTTAAGTTTCTTATCTGTCTTGTTCCTGTTTCCTTACTTTTAACATTGGCTACACCCTTAAGGTCCGAAGTGTTATGTAGTACTGGCACATTTCATTGTCTCTGTGTGTTTTCATTGTGTTTTTATGTTGTTTTGTCTTGCTGCAAAATAAATTTCTTCTAGAGAGAAAGTGGAAATCTGAACAGAACTAAACACAAGCAGGCCTGTTTTACTTCATGATATATTAAAGTACCACAAAGTCCTAAATAAAGTTGCAGTTAAACAGATTAAAAACAACTCTCAGACATTATGATTTCAGGTATTGTGGCCAAATCAGACCACTAGGGGTCACCTGTGCAGAAATGTGCTGTATCACAGTACTGGTGTTTGAGTCATACCACCTGACCTCAAGTGGGCTGTGTGTCAAATTCAGTTTTATTTGCTAATGTGCATCATATGAGCATAAGGTCAAAGTTCATACAACACCACTTCATTATTCCTGTACAGAGTGAACAGTTTTTTATATGCTGAAGTATAACATGGTATGTGGTTTGCTGTGTGCTATTCTGAACATAAATGAATGTAGGAAGCACAAAATGAAAATAACAGCAGGTCAGAACATGAAGCAAAGTACACATTAAAACCATAATAATGTCAGCTGATATTGCACTAGTGGGATTGACTGCTTTTTGAGACAGTGCAACAACATTACATAGCTAATAATACAGGACCTGTCTTTGATGCTGTGAATCTCTGTCCCCCTGGGTAGGTACTAATAATCTAGTGTTGTGTGTGTAGATTAACCTGTTATGTGCGGTCCTACTGTTCCCCACCTACCTGACTCTATGAAATGTGTTTGTACCCTGTCATTGAAGATATACTCCACCATTTTTGAAAACACACTTATAGGCTTTCCTGCTGAGAGTTAGATGAGAGGCATGATAGCACTGTGGTGAGGAGAGTGATATTGATCTTTTCTTCTATTTCTCTGGAAGAAAATGAATACATGTATTTCCCAAAAACTTCAAGCTAATTCTGGTGAAGTGCTGGAATAATACTTCATATATGTTTGGAAAGTGCATTACATGAGCATAATATAATATGAACTAAAACCAAAAACATATTTTATTTGTTTTTACAGGACGTGTTGGCAAAATTAGCTGATTATACACTTCTCTTCTTGACTGATATTGTAATGTCTCTAAAAGACAGGTTAACAATTAAATAAAAATAAACAATAATAACAAAAAATGTGTCTTAAAACAACAGCAAATAAACACTGAAACAGGTTTTTCTTGCTCGGAACCATTCCTGTTTACATAGGATAGATCTTCTTCTGATATGATCTTTCATGATAGACACTTAAAATGTAAGTGATGGGCAAAGTTTCCCTTTCTGCAGAATTGCATTTAAAAGTTTATCTGAAGTTCATATGAAGTGATTTCTGTCCAAATTAGTCAAATGAGTCTTTTTAGTCCCTGTTTTTGGCAACCGCAGCTCAACAGGAAAACATTGTTAGAGGAAATGTGAAGAGGGAATTTGATGGTAAAAATACTGTAGGAGTGGCAGATATCTTGATATGACTAACTCAGACCGCTGATGTGTCACTTAAGCTTCACTTACATTATAAGCACATTTGAAAGGGATGTTTCAATGGCCAATATGAACAGGAGGAATGATTACAACACTTTATCAGTGTTGCATATAGACACCTGAGCAGGCCCCTGGTGGTAATACAGCCTTGTGCATGTAAAAGAGAGTCACTTATGCTTTAGCCTAGTGAAAGTACAGAAATAATGCAGTACAAGTGTTTTAACTTGTGTTGTATTGACAGTGAAAGATTGTTTCAGATGTAACACTTAGAAATTAGTAGTAGATTTAACAAGGTGATGAACGCCTACCTCACAAATAGAGAGAGAAACTTTCTTGGACTTCTTTTTTTTCCTTCATGGCTCTGAGATCTGGGTTCCACTTGGTAACCAAGGAAAACTCCAAATAATGCACAAAGAGCTGATTTGGGGTGGTAGTCATTATAAAAAAAAATCAAAACAGAGTCTTTAGATTTAGCAGTCATTAAAAAGAATAACATAGTCCTAATCTGCAGACAGACCCAAGAGAAAAACATCCATTAGCCAGATGTTCCTGGGGCTCTGTTCACTAACACAAGCAGAGCTCCTTAGACAGAAACTCAACAAGACTAAACTCAATGATAAGGAAACTATTTGACACATTGGACTGAATCAGCTAGCTGGAATGTCTATTTAGCCTCAAATGGGAAATACTCAGCGTGAGATTACTCGTCCACCGTGACTGATCCAAAACTAAGACGAGCAGACAGACTGTGTGGGAACCAAGCTGCACTTTTCAACCACATGCCAACAGTGCCAAGACATCAAAGACTTAACTACCCACTGATTATAAGCGCCAGAGCCCCCCAAAAGTCCTTGGAAATATGACTAACAAAAAAACCTTCCACATCTGCTGGGTGAGAGAGAACAATGTCAAAACACAGCAGCAAAATTTGTTGATCAGAAAATGAAAAAGACATTATTTTAATTTCTTTTTAAAATTCTTTTTCTGCATTTTTTTTGTCAATAGTGTAAACTTCATACAAATTTGAATGTTCACACAAGTATACCACTGATAATTATTAGTATGTATGTTTTATTTATTGAGCTGCAGTCACTGGGTGATGCATTCACCTTTAAAAAAAAAGTATTGCCATTGCTATGTGACATGAGATGTTTGTGTAAAGAGGATGAAATGAAAGCAATGACAATAAATAAAGTATTAAAAAAAGAAAATGGAAAAGAGCCATCATGACGACTGTCAATCACTGTGCTGAGTCTGTACATAGACAGAGTTAATGTACATATAGCGAGTAAATATCTTTAAATTAATCAGAATTTAATATTGATAGACATTATTGCCCAAAATGCCCAAAATCCCTGGAAGCGCCCCTGCTCATCTCTATACTTGTAAACAACTGTTTCCAGTGCCAGTAGAGGACATCTGAATTGAGACAGGGAGAGAGAGAGAAGGAAACAGAGAAAAAGATAGACAGAGAGAGGGGAGACAGAAAGACAGAGAGAAACACTGAGACAGATAGAGACGGAGAAAAAAAGAGAGTAAGAGAGATAGAATAGAAAAAGAGACAGAGGGAGAAACATATAGAGAGAAAGAGAGAGAGAGAAACAGAAGGACAGAGAGAGACCCACACACATACACACACAGGGAGAGAGAGGGAGGGGAGAGAGAGAGAAACAGAGAGAGAGAGAGACAGTGTAGTAAGCAGTAGCAGCAACACATTGGTGAGAACAGGGAAGCAGGGCGCGCGGCGCGGCGCACGGGGACCCGCCGGAAGAAGCAGCACAGCAGCAGCAGCTTGAGCGCGAGCGAGCTGGACGCAGACCGACAAAACACCGGCAGCACGAGCCGACACCGAGGCGGTCAGCGGGGCGGAGAGGAGGAGGCGCAGGAGGAGGAGGAGGAGGCACCTGCACCACCACCGTGACTCGCTCTCGCCCGCTGCCACCGTCGTTTTCTCCCTTCACACTCTCACCCTCTCTCTTACTCTGCTCTTCTCCTCACCCCCTCTTCTTTTTTTTTTTTTTTTTTTTTTTT
>JANJYP010108884.1:0-36357 GCA_024605115.1 Rastrelliger brachysoma | reverse complement strand
GCTTTTTAAATGCTGAGATGCAATATTCAAAGTATTTCTCCTTGCCGTCCATCTTTTTCTCCTTCCGAAAGAAGCCTATGAAGTCTATGACCTTTCTGGATAATTTTAAAGGCAACCCAGACCTTTGTATGCAGACACAAATGAAGACAGATCCGTTGGTGGATGAAAAGGGTAAAGCCACACAGGGCTGATCGACACGTTTTTGCGATATGCTAATGACACAGTGACCCTGCCGATTTCCTCAGTGCATACCAAATGCCTTCTTTGTCAATCATGTCATTGATTGGCTATATTTCAAACAGCAACAACTACTGTCTAACTGCCTTAGGTGCAAAACGGATGCACTGTGAAAGATATTTAAATCCTGTGATATACTGTATGATATAAATCTCACACTGGGAATCTGTCGTCCTTGTTTGCTTTGTTTTTTTCAGTGTCTGGGCGGAACTCAATGTCAGATCATCCCAAGAAAGACACGTAGCTTATCTTTTGCACACTAGCAAGCACAAGTAGCAGAACAAATGCACTGTGAATGTTTAGACATACTATACTAACAAGGCATAAATTTAGCCTAAGCCCTGTTTGAAAGCTTTGTTTTTATCCACCTGCAAAAGTTTTTCAAATCCAATAGTTGCATTGGTCCAAATGAGCAGAAATAATTGGTTACAAACAAACTTACCCAGAGTTTGCTGAGTGATGTACACAATAATGCGAATATCAGCTTTCAGCTCAAACTGGATAAGGCCTTGGTTCAGAGCAGTGACAAAAATATCTGATATCTGTTTGAGGTATTTAACAAAAACACACAAAATAAACAGACAACATTATGAGACATTAATCTAGAATAAACAAAAATAAATTTATTTAAGACTAAAAGTTTGAGTAATATTTTGGAAAATGTCTGTCATGTCTTCCTGAGACAATTAGTTTTGTTTGGCATGATGAAAATAAAAAACCTTTTTGAACTTGACTAATTAACACTTCATGATGTGCTGAGTTTTCCAAATGTTCCATATTTTCCAAAATGCTGCACTATTCCTTTATTTAACTTTTAGTTTGCTGATTTCCTTGCATAGAAGCTACTGAGGTACATATATTAATAAAAACAGAACATCACTTAATAACATTATTTTGCTGAGATAGATAGGTTTTAGCACTTTATGTTTTATACTTTTTCATTCCTAATCATACCTTATATAATTGTATGTGTCATATCAGGAGAGGTAAAACATGGTTTTAAGGTTCTTACAGTGTCCAGTGCCTCCTCACGCTGCCTCTTTTGTTCACTTGATGTATGCTCATGAGGCAGGATAAAAAGCTCAGCTGTGGTTGGAAGTCCAGGGTACAGAGACACAAGCAGCTGCTCTTCAGGAACCCCAGAAATCTGCAGCCACGAGAGGATATAACAAGCAGGAATAAATCCTCGATGGAGGTCAAAGTTTCAGTTGTAACTTCTAAACTTTGGACAATAAAGTCCCATGACAAATATTCTGACATCAACTTCTGTTAAAATTCACACTTGACAACTGTGTCTGGTTACTGTCATCATGGGTAAACACACAGGCCATAAAACATCATGACTGCTGTATCAATAGTGCACACAGGTATAAAAGAGTAATGACCCTGAAAGCCACTGGTGGAGATCTTACAGCAATAGGGACGTGATGTACCTGTGACAGTGCTGTCCGCACCACACGGCCTATGTCCTCCCTCCACTCAGGGATGTCAGGATTGTGCTCGTCAAGAGCTGGTGAGAACGACAACAGCAGCGACCTGAAGAACTCTGGAAAAATGGTGAAGTGATGTCTGTTAGAATATGGCTGCTACTTCTAGTTTCCATTTTGATTTATCCAATGAGCAGTTTTGTCTTTTTTCATTTGGCAACACACGCCTTGAAGTTAATTGCTCCTCAAGATTTCATGTTCAGTTACCATGACATTTTATTCATTAGATAAGTCCACGTTCACATCAATGTACCGCTGCTTGCAGCATGGACCCAGATAGCATATTGCATATTCATGTAACATGCATCACACTAATTAAACTGCTTTGAAGGCTGTCCTGCCCACTCACCTTTAACTGTTATAACTTTTGTATCCTGCATCACAGTGTTCCCAGAAGCAACTTGGACCGTGACCTTCTTTTTTCCCTCTTTCTGAAACGTATATGAGATGCTTCCCTCCAAGGTTATAATAGGCTGGATTTCAGAAGTAAAAGCACAGACAATTACACAGAAAAACTGCATCATCTCAGTGGAATATAGAATTCTATGTGTGTGTAGCCCTTGACATACTGCATAATGAGGTGGTGCTGCAGTGAACATAATCAGTGTGATAAATAAATATGACCAACCATCCCACTAGCTAGACTCTCTTGAAAGACGCAGGTCATGTGGAGTCACATTTTACATGATTTGTGTGAAAAGTGTTGTAGATTTACACAGTGAAATTGTAAACAACACAATAACATCAAGAACAGAGTGAGAGAATGGAAAATATTGCAATAAACTGGGCAAAATGTGTTTATGGAACAATAGTGAGGGGAGGAGGACGAGGAGGAGAGGCTTCTCACCTCAGAGCTGTTGTCAAACCACCAGAAGAAGGTCAATGTTCTGGTGTGGCTTGGCCAAACTACCGCAGTCAGATTAGCCTCCTTCCCCCTGATAGTTACAATAGGAGCAGAGAGATACACACGCTCCACTGGACCTGAGGCAGTAAAACATACACCAACACACGTCCATCCATGCACACAAATAAATGCACACACACATAAAAAAACAAGCAAATTCAGCAAACACTGATTAATATTGTAATCACGGCTGACGTACAATTACAATTTTCCAAAGCTAAAATACAAAAAAAGTAAGATACAACTATGACTGAAATGAGATTCACCATGTGGATGTGACTATTCATGAAAGAGAAGAGGTTCATGCTATATGCACTGCCACAGGAATGAGTAATGATGTTTCTTATTCACATACTGGTGATGTGTAAAAACAGCGTGCTGCTGTCAGATCCCTTGCTGTTTTCAGCAGAAGCTGTCACTCGGTAAATCCCAGTCGTTCTGTAGATGTGCTTGATGCCATCATCAGTCCTGCTCAGGTTAGAGTATGTGATCTTGATGCCGTCCCCAAAGTCTAGCTGAATGCTGGTCCTCAGTGAATCTCCCTGTGGACAGATGGTAAGACTTGGCATCTGTCACGTCAGCTTAGGTCCGGATACATCTATCAGACCGCATACTAGTGAAGTAAGCATAGTCCACTATTAAAGTGCTCGGACCTTAGATGTCCCATGAGCTGTGTCACAAATACTTGGTAGGTAAGTATGAATCAAGGAAGACAAAAACTCAACAGAGAATAGAACAGGAGAAATAAACAGAGAACTACAGAAGCAAGAGAACTCGTGAAAGTTTTTAATCTGGTGCTATCTTGCCAATGATAAAATAAACAAAAATGGAGAAACATGTTCCCATTATTAAAGTGATTTTCACCCATCATACTTTTTTCCCTACTCTGCCCCTGGAGATATCTCGCCATGCAGAATAGTTTTGGTCTTATTTACTCAGGATGTGAGATATCTGTTCTTGGAGATTCCTGTTGCTACAGTTACACAATAGGTCAAGGGAATTTCATTTGTGCTGCTCACAGCATTGAAAAATTACATTTAAAAAAATCAACAAGAACTTCTCTTTCCCAAGGCAGTGTCCCAGTTATTCTGGATAATCCACAGAACACCCTGTCAACAGTGTTTATAGAAACATTTTTTTTTTTTTTGGTCGAAAGAAATTGCAGTAAAAACTGCTCACAGTTAAGCTGTGATTATTTAGAGTAACAAAGAGTAAATTTGTTCATTCTCCACAAAAATTATATTCACTAACTTAGTAGTTGTACAGAAATCTCTACTGCAGTACCTAGGCAAATAAAAATTGAAATCATGTAAATACAAGATACAACTAAAGATAATAGGTCAAATTTGTTTTTAGGCATTTATAGGGAGGGTAATATTTGTGAGTCTACCACTTTGTTCCAGACTGAAGTATCTAAACTACCAGATGGATAACCATGAAATTTTGCACATGCATTCGTGGTTCAGAGACAGTTTATCTAAATGACCTAATGCCCCCCTTATATCACAATGAAATTGATGCTTTGTTTTTTGTGAAATATCTCCACAAATATTCAAAGGGCTCGCTGTACATGATACAGATATTCATGCTCTTCAAGGAAAGGAATCCTTTGGTCTCCACATCTGCTTGATGAATTGGTATACAATTCTGTATAGATATTCACTGTTCCCAGTGGATGAATCTGTCTCACTCTGGTGACTTCCTGACTCTTCCTGTGGTGCTACCACGAAGTTGACATTTGTGATTTTAACTGTTCAGAATACAAATATATAAAATTGTTTTACATCATCAAATAAAAGCATAAGGTTCAATTCTATATACAACACATTTCTTAAAAAAATAGCCAACAACATTTTCAAACATGTACGCAACATCCCTAAGACTCTCTTGTCTATTCCTATAAACACTGAACAAATACAGTTTTATATATGGCCAAAGTTTGCTCAGAACCTCATGAGTAGAGTATGCGGACATAAAAGCATATCTTTTAACCTGTCTTCAAGTGCATGCAGAAGTTGTATACACCAGCAATGGGATGCCTGTTTACATAGGCATCTACTCTGTGCATCTGTGAATTCAAGGTTTAGTCCACAATATGTATATTATATTTGCCTATACATAACCTTACAGATCAAGCAACATTTTCTTTGAGCAGCCTTCAAAGTGTATAACTCCTTCCTTTTCCTGTCCTGCAGAAAGGACAGCTGAAATGTCAGACACTGAGCATAATATCAACATCATGTGCAATACTACTTTTCTATTTTACGTATTATACTTGTATTGTTATTCTACTAGACACTGGTTTTAGATTTATTTCTTATACACTTCACAATTATTATTCTGTAGTTTTAAATCTTATATAGTAAGCAATCTATGGCATATTCCTTCAGAATAAATAAAGTTCTGTCTTATCTTACATTAAGTTAATGCTTCTTCCACAGGAATTTGGTATGTTTTGTCTTACTAAAGCTTATGCTGATGGAAGTCTTGTTTCTGATTTAAAAAAAAAAAAAAGCTGGGTGTGGAGGTGCTCACTCTGAGCAAAACATTCACCAGCGCCATGCAGTGTCTCAGAGAAACACTTTAAGCCAAGCCTCAGAGCTACACAAAACAGCAGAATAGGAGGTAGCTTCAAACACATTTTGAAGTGAACTATTTTTCACACTGAATGGGGCATCATACTTTGCACTGAAAAAAATATTTAGTCTGTTTAATTGTTTTTATTTCATCTCAGTATCTATTTTCAGTCAGGCCAGGGCATTTTCACCAGAGATAAATATAATGCCAAGATTAAGTGCACCAATTACAATGCCTAACTGTAAAAAAAAGGTCAATGTCAGTTTGGCAGAGCCCATAATTACCATAAACTTAAATTTCTTCTCATTTACAACCATGTCATATTTGTTACAAAAGATCTCAAGATGTCCAAGTTAGGGCTGGGTACTGAAACCTGGTGCCAATAGGGTTCTGACATAAACGGTAGTAACCAGACCGAATAAGAACAGAAATTTCAGTGCCTGACTTTTTTTACTCTGCAGTAATGTAAGGCATAATGTAATGTAACCCTAAACTGTGACTAATGCGCGTTACAATGCAGGGGACGGCAGCTGGGAGAGAACTGCTATCTCTCCACACACACTGCAGAGACACACAGTCACCTGCATGCTCTTGTTGGATTGAATTGCAGGTGCCAGGGAGTTTTTATCAATATGTGGGGCATCCCCCAATGAAAACTGGATCATTTAATTAATTTATACATTAAAAAAAAACGGATGGCATTCTCTACATGTCCAGTAAATATGAGATGAGACAGCTGTTTAACTTTTCAAAACTTGTAAGCTGGTGATTAAATATCCAACTCTTTTACCGGTTCAAGAACCGTTTAAGCACTGAATCCGTTTAAAAAGTACTGAATAGGCACCCTAATCCAAGTTGATCTCTTGATATTACCAAGACATCATCATGAAGTCACACATGAAGTCCTTTTATTAGTCCATCTCCTCTACATCCTTGTTTATGTGTTCTTATTAGTATCATAGTAATTAGTATTCAGTAGGTAGAATTAGTAGCAGCATGAAGAAGAAACATTCAGAACCCTGTTGCAATTATCTTGTGGACTGAGACTTGCTCTGAAATAATACTGAATCCTGTGATTTTTTTTAAACAACAAATGTGGTTTAAATAGGTCATAAGATGCAATATATTTTTTATACAATGATCTGTATGAGGAAAGTGCAGGAAGGAGGAACAAGGATGCTGTGGTCAGTGTGTGATGGTGACGCTCTCCTTTGCTCTCAGACTGTCTGTTTAATGTGACTCCCTCCCTGTTATTTATTAAAGTCAGTAACACTGAAAGAAGGAGAGTTGCTCTGTCAGTATGCACCTACAGGACGGTGTTGTAGCTGGAAGTACAGGAAGTACAGTGACAGTAAGAAACGTTAATGCAGCAGCTATGTGACTGTAATACAACATCTATGAGAGTGAGAGCATTAATGTAGTTCCATCATCAGGTCAAAAAATTCAATTTGTCTCATACTTTGGTGAATGATAAGATACCTGCAAAACTAATACCATTCCCATGGGACTGAGCTACACTGTGTACTTAGTGCTAATTAGCAAGAGATGGCATGCTAACATTCCAAAATAAAGCCCCTTTCACACATAGACTGCAACCCTGAAGCAGTATGGATGTTACGCAGAGGAACTGTATGTAACATGTGGCAAATCGTTTGGACAAGACATTAAACAGACTTCACCCTACAAGTTCTAGTACAAAGTCCATGTAATGTCCAATTGAGCTCATGTGTATATACATATATCACTTTTTTTTTTTTTTTTTGAAAATTCAGTAAGCAAGTGAGAAGGGTTTATCTGTAGTCAGTGATGGACTGGTAATCTGTCAGACCAGGTAACGCTGCCAGAATAGCCCACCGGGCCGCTTAGAATAGGTTATTAAATTGATCTAATAAAATAAAAACAAAGAAATAAACAATTTGGCCTATAATTATTTTATTTAAAACTGTTAAATTCAGTGGCCTAAAACATTTTATACTTTCGGTATAAAATGGTTTAGCCAGCCTTTTTTAATACCCACACAGTTTCCCATGAGCCCCAGCTACACTTTTATTGTGGTGAATTGACAAGCAGTTCACTGAACACAGAAAGTTTAGCCTTTAGCAGCTTAAAAAAAGAACACAATGAAATGGAGCACCAAGCAACAGGGTGGGACAGAAAAACAACAGACAAACTAAGGAAAGCTCTGCTGGTGAAGGGCACCAAAATAACGGACCTATTTTCGAAACAGACCTCAGCAACATCAGCAGCAGCTGCGCTAAGACTGAATTTGTAGCAGAAGTAGGATGACTAAACAGTCCTGATTTTGAGTAGTTGTCCCGAATCCTGTCTTATTTGTCCCAAACACTAACTGTTAGCCTGTAATAGCAGTTTATCTTAAGAAAAATCATTTTTTGATTTAGTGACAAATAATTACCTTTGCAAGACAAATGTGAAGGACAATGAACCGTCTATGCCATTACCTGCCATTAAAACCAGACCAGCTGACCAACACACACTGCAGGACTTAAACAACTTCAAGGTAAAATAAAAAAAAAAGTTGGTGTTCAGTCCATCTCAGACAGCACTCCACTACTGGCAATGTATCATTAATAATACAGAAAACATGAGAATTCTGCCTTTCACTCATTTTGTTTTCCTCATATAGGCAAAGGCCTATATGATGCAATTAATAAAAAGACTGCAAATCATTATTCTGAGCTTCAACAACAAATTGAAATTCTATTCATTCCACTGAGAACTGATTTTGAATTGAGAATTGTTTTGAATAGAGAATCATCATGCAAACACACACATATTGAATTGATTTGTCAAATTCCCAAACATTTACACTCTTACCCTTCACCTAAACCAACTGGAACATTTACAGTGGGTGAGAACATATCTGAAGCAGATAATCTCCTGTAGTGTGCCACATCTGTAAAAGGGCAATTAAAAACAATGTCTGGACACTGTAAACATATTAGCATGAAGAGATTAGCATTTAGGACTACAGACTGAGTGTGGTCACACAGAGCAGCTAGCATGGCTATAGATTCATGTTGTTAATGTAATTTAGTTGGACCTGCCCTCCCACTTTATAACATAATATATAGCACATGTACTGCAATACCTGCGGTACATGTACTATTTCAGTTATATGTAACACTACAGAAACAGTTTGACATTATATCACTCACATCATCAAGGTAGATCATGAAAGTAACATTGCTTCCAACATTAGCGCTGAGCTCTCCTTGACTGGTTGACAGCCGCAGGCCTCTGGGTGGTCTAGGATGACATGTCTGCCTTCTGGGCGAATACACATTCTTCCCTCCCTCCTTACAGTTATTGGACAAAACCTTTCGATACCTTTGAAGCACAAAGTTTTAAAAAATTGGAGAGAAAGTGTCATGCCCCAGTTTCATATCATACAGGATGTACCATAGTATATTGTTTTTGCAGATGTCTACTTGATGTTTTTATACCAAGACAAAATAACATATGATCTGTGTCAACAGACATCAGTCAAATCAAACTGCAATGTTGCAGTGTCACTGTCAAGGGAAAGCTAAATATTGTTCCAGAGATGTGATCATTTTAAAGGTGTATCTCTGGAGCTGTTTCACCATCATCCACAATTTGTGCTGATTTTTGTCGAGCTGTGAATGGCTCATCATTTCTGCAATTCATTGAGGAACAATGATGTCTATCACTGGCACACTGATATACATATTGGCATTATGTCACTTTTTGAGTGTGAACATGCTGCAGAGACAAAACCAACCCAACATGATTATGTATTATGGATTTGGGAGACAGTTTAGGTTATTTTTTTCAGCCCTACTTACAGCCATTTTTCCGAACCATGAGGGCGTAAACTATTATTTTCTGTTCGTGTCAGACGACAAGACAAAAAAGCTGCAATGGAATAATATTGTTCTGTGATGGATTGAACATTCGAGGCCACTTACCCTGTGCTGTTAAGGAAGCTTTGGCTGGTGCTGCAGCTTTTAGCTACACCCTTTGGATTAAACCAAAAAGCAGGGGAGCACTTCCCGTCCGGCTGGCGTTCCCACCCATAATCACTGCCAAAAAGCACAGCACTTCATAAAATGATAAACACTGCTACTCAAATCATCTAGCTTCTACAAGCTTTTGTAGTGGGGAAAATGCTTCGCAGTTTGAGCTCCATGGCATATATTAAGACCATAACTAGAGACATGATTGTCAGACAAGCAGGATCAAACAGAATTTTAGACAGATGGATAAAAGATATTTAAAATTCATTTAGCGATTCATTATTAATTGAATTCTAATAAGTCACTTGACATGCAAATTACAGTACTATGATGAAAAGTTCCCAACTTCCATCTACAATTTCCAAACTATAATTAGATTTGATGAATACAGTCATATGGGTTATCCAGTAAATATGCAATGTATGGGTGGATATTAAGGCGTAAGGTCAGGAAACTGATACTTCTTTTTTATATTACAAATCTCTACAAGCAGCCATAATTAAGTACAATTGAAGTAGATGTTCAAAGAAGAGAGACTGTTTGGTAAACATATAATGAGAGAAATTAAGGATCACTGAGGATAAAAGCACAGTACAGTCCCTGTTGGGAAAGCTGAGAAAAGAAGTCATTACCATTCAAAATCATAGGCTGTGCAGAGGCATGGCTCGGAGGAATAGATCCTTGAATAGTCCTGGGCCAGCATGCAACGGTTGCCTGGCCTGCGCTTCATATAGATTTGCTTTTCACCCATCACACACAGCTCTCCCTATCAAAGAAAGAAAAAAATGTAGTTTTGCACTTGATTGAAAGACACCCTGAATGAAACAAAAGAGTGACACACAGAATATTGCTCATGCATTATACAAGAATCCTGTGTTTACAGTGACAGTGGGTGTCACTTGAAGTTGAAAATAAATCAATAATGTTTAATATTCCTGATACCTTGTTGTGCAAGTGCCATGTCTGATAATCTCCATCCATGCATCTCCTACTAAAGAGGCCCTTGTAGTCGATCTTAATCAGCTGCCACTCTGACCGATGACTGAAGTGTCCAAAGAAACTGGAGGACAACACAAAATGCAAAATTCAGATATATCTGTCTATCTTCAGATGCAGATAATATTGTTACAACAGCACATACAGAATCTGAATGCCATTCAAGCTCACAGACAAGACAGCATTCTCTTTGATTTAAAGTTGGAGCTAGTTTTAGCCATTGGGGAAAATCAAGTCCTTTCTTTGTTTACATCAACAGAGTAGCTAATTGTCCCAGCCTTATATTTGTTTTTATTCCTCCTGGACTGCACTATGTGTCTCTGCTTACGTGATAATATGATTGTCAGATTCCGGCTCCATTAATACTCCATCCACATACAGAGGTGCCAAGGAGAAACTGTGGCGGTCCCATTTTTTTCCTTCATCAAGACTGATCCTGCATTTAAAAAAAAACAAAAAAACAATGCAACAGTCAATCCATAAACATCTGTCTTGCCCATCTATCCATGTTTATCTATCTGGGCATATCGTACACTACATTTTGTATGCATATAACATAAACATCACAACCACACAAGTTAAGCAATGAAAAACAAAGTAAAAGATATGATAAATGATTTCAGGCCATTTAGCTTTCCCCACAGTTGAAAAATGGATTCTCTCAAATGTGAAAAACTATCTCCACAACAGGCTGAACAACAGAACAAATGTTCCTCGGTCCAGGTAAATTTTTTGAAGGTGACAAAACAACAGTAAAGAGAGATATGACTCAGGTTGTAGCATTAGAAAATAGATTTGGGGGGGTTCAAATCACCTTTGTCAGAGCTTAATCATTTTTGACAGGGCTGTAGTGTGCAGGGACATCAAAGTAGATAGTGTTACAAAGCTTGCACAATATGAGGGACTTATGAGGGCATGCTCAGTCTCATATTTCTACCCTGTTCTACTGCTGATTTACATAAAAGCACTCAAACCATCATATCCAACCAAGAGTACAAAGCTGTAACAGACTCTTCTGTTGGAAATGATTCTGTCAGTTCTGAAGCTGCACTGCCGATACAATAATCATGCAAATATCAGCATTTCAAAACATTAAATGTAATCATATACTGCATCATCTCCCACAAAAAGAAATTATATGCACGTAATTTCCCACTACACCTCCAGTATCTATACCTCCAGTACAGTAATTATGATGTCAACTAACAGACACCTACCACAAGTGTCGAATCGGTGCTGCTGCATGCAACACTGCCAGTAAAGCCCCTCCATTGTCAAGAAACCAAATGTTGTGTTCTTCATCAAAAATCTGCATTTGGTAGACACAGAAAAAATACATTTCTTCCACTAGTGACAGAACATTTTCAATATGAATGTATCATCTGTTTAAGATAAACAAGTGCTTTGCATAGACCCAGATGGGTCTCACCTGTCTCCAGCTATTTCCTGCATCAGATGTTATAAACATTCCAAGGTTGGTGGAGGACAGCTCTGTTCCAATATTCCCTGAATACAAAAACAAGAATAATTTCACCCACTGTGTATTTACATAGCAAAGGCTTGGCTAACTGTGGAGACATACCACATCTAAATGCACAATCACCTAATAAAACTGTTAAGGGTTATTTTGTGAATCTGTGTATGTCCTTATTCTCCACTAGATGACAGATTTATTGCTTACTGCAACCTAATCATCACACCTAAAATATGAGATTGAGGGGTTGAAGTTTCAGTGTCAGATTTCAATGACAGAAAGAGGGCACTGTGTGATTAGTTATGTTTTTGAGGTTGCAGTGCTGCAATGCATTTACCTGAGAATGAGAATAATTCATTTGATAAAAAAAACAAAGTCTAACCACCCATGTTAGATCTAATGTGATCAATGTACTCTATAGATCAAATGCATGTCCTTCACACACTCTACCTGTAGCCACAATGATTCCTGGTACAGACTTTTTGCTTGTGATTGGTCCAGATGTGTAGGGATTCTCTGACATCTCCAGATGAAGATGCAGCGAACAAAATGGCTGTCAACAAAAATGGATTCCAATATAGCACAGGTTGAGACAATACGTATCAGGCAGATCTTAACAAAAGCAATTATAATTGGCTCTGCCATCAAACTTCCCATTGAGAGAAAAGTGCTAACATTTTCACAGACCATTTATAAGACAAAGACTTAGTTCCTCCCATCTCCTCTGCTAGAAAAGAAAAGAAAATGGCTGAGAGGACGCAGAGGGCATTTGAATTGTTTCATTCTAAAGCAAACAAGGCATGTAATTAAAATTCCCCAAGATGCACAGATAAAGCTGGAAAAATTGATTCAAATCATTTTCATTCATCTCTCTGACTAAAGCACACTGAAAAACATTAATAAGACTTTTCAAATAGCTGAGGTTGGAGAGGGGTCAGAGGGAGACAAGAACATAGTTGTCATTTGTATGACATGGTGGCAGATCGTAGCTGGCTATTAACCAAACAATATACATTACTTCAAACACTCTCTAAAGAACATACTGACCAGATTAGATGCATCTCTTGTTCCCTTCAGGAAGCTACAAAGGCAAACTAATGCTAGATCTGGCACCTGGCAAATGTGGCTCTAAATCAAAGAATATCCAAAGCATGGCTGATGAGGTTGAAACATTTGATGAATGATATATACAGTATGTCATAAGCTTCATTTCACATGAATAAGAGCATTTACTCATTCCTGCCCAAAGGCTCAAGCTTACCAGAATGCAGTGAATGTTATTTCCAACAACATCTGTGGCGGGAGCTGGCAGTAGTGCCCATGTTTGTCCCTTGTTATATGTGATAAACGTCTTGATGTGCTGGTCCACCAGTTTGTTGGCTAGATACATGCCGTGTATCCCCTCAACCTGTAAAGTACAACAAAAAGTCAGTAATTTAATACACTGATAAAGTTATGTGCAATATGCATAGAATAGAGTAGAATGCCTTTTTAAGCCCCTTTAACACATGAACTCAAGCTTGGGTATTAAACAGAGCTCGGAGTAGAGCTGCTGCACCTTTACATTGAGATGAGCCAGTTGGGGTGGCTCAGGAGGTCCCAAGCTGGAGGGACTATGTCTCTCAGCTAGCCTGGGTATGCCTTGGGCTTCCTCCCAAAGAGCAGGCAATAGTCTTTGGGGTGCAGGAAATCTGGGCATCTCTGCTAAGACTGCTACATACTTATACCTACTAGGCACCTACTTACATGTTTTGATGATTGATATCTTTAATACTCTTAATATTTTGGACTGTTGGTTAGACAAAATGAACAATTTGAATAGTGACACTGGTCTCCAAAAGACAGAATGACTATTCTTTTCATTCTCAAGCAATTTGAAGCATTTTTATTAACTGGGAACAACCTTTAGCTGAAGTCCTACTTTCATTTATTATCTCAGTCCAGTAAATTGACAGATGTTTTCTACTACCATGTATTACAACTAGAAATGGGATTTACTGTCACAGTGACAACAGAAGCCCACAAACAAGACTAACTACGCACCTTATAAAAGTCAACCAGTAGGTTACCGGCAGGTCCTCTGCTGGTTCTCAGATTCTCTAATGAAAGGGTAAAGTAGACCCCGGGGGAATCTGAGATATATAGACTGTAAGTGCTGTTTTGATTCCACTCCTGGACGGCAGCAAATACCTGCTTCTCATCTGTACTGATAATGTGCATGTCCTAAAGGAAAGTGTAAGTAAGAGGAAGCAAGATAGATGAAAGAGAGAGTGGGAAAGAATGACTGGTGTAAAGCAAACAAAAACAATTTAAAAGAGAGGCCAAGTATTTGATACAAAAGAATGCTGCTGTAACATTTAGATTCTACAAAAAAGGAAACAAAGCATTTCAGAGCAGATACAGTAATCCTGCTGCTTGATGATAATACATCTTTCATTATTTGACGCTCATTGTGTCTTTGGTGCTTACCTTTGGTAGACAATATTTGGGTAATTTCATTCTCTTGAAGGATTCTCTCATGTAGGATACAAAGTAGCTGGCTTGTCCCATCTTAGTTACCTTGATAATGAAGTCAAAGAAGCTTTGTCACTTTCTAAGGGGAACACATATACAGTGTATCACTACATCTAAAATCTTGTTTTTATAATTTCTAGTACTATTTACTAATTTACAATTGTGACACTTAACATTTTTGATTGATGACATGAGTATGATTCTTACATAGAGATGACTATGTAGACTGTCTGCAAAATGGGTGAATAAATCAAATGGTTTTGAGGTTTTTATATGTAAGAGAATTTGCCAGCATCCTGACTCTTTGGTGGAATTAGGACATCTTAAACATCTCCTGAAGGAGGTATATTAATTCACAACACATGATGCTGACTAAAACACTTGTAATTTTACTCAGCTTTCCACAGTGTCGAATGAGGGCTGAAATTACAAGCACAACAGAAATTATTATCATTATCTCAATTAGTTTAAAGCTAAGAGGCACTGAAAATTGTGTTGGCTTTATCTACAGTGCGTCTTGAAGATCTTAATGCACTACCACTTACCCATCCACTTATAGGCAGAGCAACACTACTTGATTGCTTATTTTCTAATCAACTAGAATGATGGTGTTTGTCCCCCAACACACTACATTAGGACTCTAATGGAATAATCTATCGAAAATCAATGAGCTGCATTTTCCCAGGCCACATTTTTGAGGATGTTGCACTTGGCTGTTCCTTCTCTCCCATGAGACTTTGGAGGTGTTGAAGACTGCTTATTTCATTGTAGCCCAATCGATAACCTCATTACTCTTTGTCAAGTTAAATCCAACTGCCCCAAGCAATGAAAGTCAGAAGAAAGTCATCTGTGCCACCACAGCTCTGCGCACATACTTTGTGTCCAGTTATTTTCACCAGCATCTTCCTCGGTGTCTGCCCCTGCCTTGACGGTCATTCTCATCTCAGCTAAATGCAATTTGTGCATTTTATTGAATCACCATTTCTGAATCACACTGTGATATATTTTTCTCCACACATTTTCATTCTTACATCGCAGCCATTTCAATCAACTCTGTGGATTAAGTGTGTTGAAAGTGAAACTGGGTCACCGCTAAAGTATTGCTGCTGAAACATCACATCATATCAACAGATTAAATCTGTTTGTCTGGATAAATAAATTAAATGAACAGCAAACATTTAGGGGCATTCATTCAAAATGAAAGAGTGCAGAATAATTTACTATAAACATTGAGCCCCATAAAACTATTGTCACTCCATTTTTCTTTTGCTGAAACTTGGATGGACTCTAACACATGACCAAATGCATCAAGACTGACCAACTGAAAATTACTTAGCTGTGGATGGAAATCAATGACAGTAGAGGACATTTGAAAATTAAATTTCTAGTAATGACCCTGACTGCCGCTGTCTAATTGGAGTCAAAGTCAGAGTGAATAGTAATCAGAACACCAACCTGTCTATTCACAGTTCCTGTGGGCTCTCAGCTAGCAAACACATTTTTCAGGCACGGAGAATGTCTGTGTGGAAACTCAAAGACTGAGTGTGCCTTGACGTGAACGAGACAAAATATAATCAAAACACACATCGGGGAAGTGGGGAACAGGTGTGCTGGGGAAAACCATTATGTGGCTTTTGATGAAAAAGCATGAATTGGATGTGGGATGAACAGAATTGAAAGAAAAAACAAAACCCAAAAAACAAGAAAATCAAAATTTTCTGACAGCATACATTGTGTGAAAAAATGAACTGGTCTAAATTAATATTGCCTTACAAAACTTAAGAAAAACAGGTCATCCATTACTATGCAAACCTGTGTGAAAACATATTCATCCTGCACAACCAGTGAGTTGGTGTCTACATGTCCAGGAAAGAGGTACTGTCTATTGGCCTCTGTGCATCGTTGGGCTCTGCACCTCACGTACTGGGCTCCTGGAAAGAAGAAAAAAGGAAATCAATCACAAGTAAATTACAACCATTTACCTTGAAGCAGTAATTTGTATGTGCTGGAGTTGCTATCCAGTATGTATGTGCTAAATATACTTCAAGTTCAGAGTTCAGAAACAACTTGAAAGTTAAGTAACTATGAATAATTAAGAAAATATAGACTGCTGATATTACATAGTCTGCCCTTTTGCAATCTAAATTAATTGAAAGTCAAGACTAAAAGTGCAAGCTGTTGCAGTGGGCCAAACCACAAAAATGTTGAGACAAATGAGTGTGTATGCTAATTCAGATACAGATTTTGTCACCACATGAAGAAGATGAGTATTTTTTCCCGATGCAGACAAACCCAATAATTGGTTTGACAAAATATGCCATGCTCTTTATAAGGAGGATGTTTGGTTTGTCTATGAGACACAGGGGATAGATTAAGGAGAAGAAACATCCATCAACTTGCTAAAACTCTCTGTTTTTGTCAGGAGACACCTATTCTGCTATACTAGACTTCAGGGACCAATCTGAACAGCAGAACAGGTCTCATCTTCCCAGTGACCTCACTATAAATGAGAGGTAAGGGGTCCTGTGGGTCTTGCTACTGCCGCAGATAGGAGTAGAACACTCACGGCCTTTTGCGATGCGCGTTTCAATGTGGACCACATCTGATTCTCTGTCCAGACCCATTACCGACCTTGAAAGAGGAGGAGGAGAAGATAGAGAGGAGCAGAAAGAAGTAGAATTGGGAGGAATGAGGGAAAGAGAGTAAAAATGAGAACGAGTAGAGGAGATTGTAAGGCCACGTTGAGTATCACAGCTGTAAATGTACTATTTTGTGCCATATATTGTGAAACAACATGTTTTTCTCTCCTATGGATCAGTCAGTGTAGAATTTGCGCCACCAGTGGCAATTAATCTCAGTTCAGAAAAGCATCAACACAGGAAACAACATGGTGGAGGTGTTGCAAAACATCAGCTATTCCATTAAATATCTACTGCAGCAAATTTGTGCTGTTATGAAATTGTAGGTGGCTGAAATACCATTTTGATGAATAGCTATTTTTCAAGAGCACAAATAATGCATTGTTTCGTGCACCACCATGCCTGCTGTGCTATTCTTATTTACCAAACATCTAGCTGTTCATGCATGTGGAGAGGATGTCCTCCAACTGATGCCCTTTCTTTCCCTGCTAAAAAACACATTCTGGTTTGACACATACCATGACAAACAGGGATAAACGGGCTCACATCAATATTCAACACCTTGTGCCCAAGCAGTTGAGATTACTAAATGACAGTGACAACAAAAACAGCATGTCATATTTGTGCTATAGAAAAAGAAGCGTGCTATTCCTTCAGCTCTACGTGAAATGAATATAATCACTTTTATGCTTGACTGCAATGAGGGAGATCTGTTCTTGACAAAAGGTCACTGGATCCTTCTGACAGCATAGGGTTATGAACATTACATTACAATCAATCACTGCAAACAGTAAAAAAAGAGGATTCCCACAATCATACCAGTAGAATCGGCCTGGCATCACATTGTCATGAACAAGCTGCCATTTCTTCCCAAAGTCCATTGAACTGTATAGCTGCAAGAAAAAAATGGCTGTTATTCATCTCATACATGGTTTCAAGAGAAAGTCAGTGTTGATGAGCTTCACAGCAATCATCACATCCCCATCAGAATCCAATAAAATCTACATTTAAGATATGGCAAATGAACACCTAAAAGTTCATTGTTGATTTACTCAGAATCTACCTTGCTGTCATGACTGTAAGCGAGTATCCAGTTCTCCTGTGCTGGGTGGAACAGCAGACTCAGTATGTTGAAGTTAATGAGATGCTTCTCAAAGCTTGCCCCTTCATCTGAACTGATGAGAACAGCGCTCTCTACCTCTGGGTCACTAAGCATCATTATCTAAAGTACAGAGGGCCAGACAAGGGATATGGCATTAGAGAGAGGGAGAGAGACACAGATACCGTATTTCACAGCAATTTAAAAAAAAAAAAAACACTATAATTTGATGTCAGAGCTAAGCTTGAAGGAGATAAGACAGAGAAATAAAAACAAGGAAATACTGACCTTCTGTTTGTTGGTAGGGCAGACATACAGGTAACTTAAAACTGTCCTTGAACCCACTTTGTCATTGAGTTTAGTGTAGGTGCTTCCATAATCAGTGGATCTAGACACAAATGAAAAACATGTTACATGAAAAAGTGAGAATATTGTGATTTATGAGACCTGCCTGAAACAAATTTTAAAGCCCAGTGCCAGTGCTTTGGCATTTTTTAGCCCATTAACTGCAAATCAGTTATTCTTTACATGACTGCATCTCCAAAGCATACCATGCAATTTCAGATTGATTTTCTACCACTGATGCTGCCTTTTGCTTTAAATTCATAGTCAGGTTTGAACTGAAAATTAACTTGCAGAGACTAGCTTTAGACTAATGTATAATTTTGCTTTTCGTTTATAGCATTTATTTGCAATCCTGCTAGAAATGTGTTCTACCTAAAATAACACAATGCAAACAAACTCACATCTGGAAGAGTCTGCTCTTTATTCAGCCAGCACATTTCAGCACAGGGTGTTGGCTGAATAAACAGCAGAATCTTTCAGTAGATAGAGTTACAGAGAATGTGTTTTTAAAAAAACTGTGCTAGTCAAACAAAATGATTAAATTCATCATGTAGTATTTTTGATCATAAGTTAGCAAAGTTTGTATCTTGTCTTGTGCACTACTAGCACAAGGAGGCACATGCATGCATATATATATATATATACAGTATATATATATATATATATATATATATATATATATATATATATATATATATATATATATATTTAGTACAGTATACAGTATATATGATCAAGAATAATGATCCAGAAAAAAATGTAGCAGTGTCGCAGCAAAAGACAGAAGACACTATTAACCAACATAAACATGGATGTAAATAATGCAGGGCAACATTTTCAGAGTTTTGCAAATGTTTTATGAGAAAGTAAATGCATTTAAAATGTTTTCACCTCGACGATATACACAATGCATTTTGGTGAGAAACACTGGGTAGCTTTAGCATAGGTTAACATAAAAAGTTGTAATGTATTAGAGGCTGAAAAAATGTGAAAAATCCAAGCCAATGCATTAAAGAAAGTCTTCATTAAAAATGCATGCATTGAGTGTTGCATTCACATTTTAACAAGACAATTTGACAAGAAAATATGAACATCAAGAGAAGCTTAATGCAAGACTCGTAGCTTCCTGCATTAAAAAGGGTGAGATGTTCTGAGGTGTTCATTAGGCAGTTTTCCCACAAACAACCATAGCTTTAACAAACACATACAGTAATGCAGTCTAAGCCTTCATTTTATACTCCTTATCAAGTTAGTTTCTTTGTAGGATAATTTTCATGTCATGCTTTTTGTAATGAAACCATTGGTGGAAATCAATTCATGATCTGCAGATACAATTTGGAAAATCATGTCAGCAGTAATGAAACATCCAGCACAGACATAGTGCTTGAATAGACCAATGGACACAATGTGTTCAAGCATATACCTTTTAAGGTTTTAGACCTAATTCATTCTGGTAGAAGCTTTAACACCGAAGACCATGATTGAGGAATATAAAGTCATCCTTTTCAATACAGTGATGAAATACCCCTTCATACATTTTTTTTCATCTTTAGCGCTAGAATGTCTTTTTTCTCAAATTGATTTAGATATTCAATTTCATCCTCTGTTATTCAGTTTTCCTTTCATCAATGAAAGCTTAAATGTGTCATTATGTTGCTATAGTACAACAAGTTAGCATTGCATAAATGAAATATACAGGTTTAAGGTGAAATAGTTTATTTAAAATCAGACCAAGAAGAAATTTAATTGCTCTAATTAATTAAATGGCCTGTGTTTAAATATAGCAACACAACATACAGTACTAAATGACAGCAGGGATAAACATGTACATGTAAAGACACTGGCACTTCACAGAATTGTCTGTCCTTTATAAGTCCATGCATCCTATGGCATTGTAGGGGTGTTTGTCATGACAATTTTCATATTTCTCCTCACAAGCATCTAATCCACGCTCTCAGTTCCACCTGAGTGCTCCTAAATGTAATTTCACTGCATAATTGGATAGATACCCAGTGTCTGCTATCATTGTCTGTACATTAATCTGAATGGTTCTCTTTACTGTTGACATTGTTTTCAAAGACTTTGCACTAAACACATTTGTGTTTGTGCTTAAGTACTCCTTTCAGTTTGGCATATCAGTCTTTGATTGTGGCTGTGGAAGAAAGCCTCTTAAAAGGTGTTATTACATAGTAAAGTTCTTTAGCATAGAAGGCAAGTCATCTAAAACACAAAGGGACTTGATGTGTTAAGATAGCTTCTGCAAGTAACCCATTGATCTGCACATTGCTTTTTGCCACCAACAGTGGCTTGGAGCTGTAGTCATAAATCATTTATTGTGTTATCACAGGAATCATTTACTCCCTTTTCTTTTCATAACATTCAACTTTGCTTTTCTAATACCCATACTAAGAGCCTTCATGCACCCCCTGAGGTACACTCTAATTTACTCGTGGTGCCATTGTTAAGCAGACACCTTGATGATGGAAGACCTCCTGTACACAATATGGGATTTCAAAATGTGTCAAGTCGGGTGTAAATCTTAGCGGCCCCTCTGGTGAAACAGATATTAATTTCAAACTCTATGCTTGGCGGACTGATGGTCTCTTTTTCACGTGTATTTCAAAATGAAATGAGTTCTCTGCAGGCTATGTGAGAGGTGAGAAAAAAGGCTTATCAGAGGCCGGATTGGGCTCTATGTTATAATCCTTAATGAATTCCATTCTTATTTATGGCCTGACAGAGCCCTGTAACTCACCTCTCAATACATACTGAATGGAATTACTACAGCTATACAGTAGCAATTGCATGTCAATTGCTTCTGAAACAAAAGGTTACGGCTGAAAATCAATCAAAAACTCCATCAAAAAGTTTCTACGTCAGAGGAAGAAAATCACAGATTCAAAGAAAGAACCCCTAAGATAACCCTTCCAGTTTATCTTTCAAAAATAGCCTTTCAAAAAAAGTTTCTTTGAAGAAAACCTTTTTCTAAAATGTTGCAGCAACCTTAGTTGTGTTATTTATGAGACTGAGAGAAGTAAAGAGGGGCACGCTTCATTGTGAACTACTTCAGATTGTTTTATTAAAACATGCTTCATATTGGCTTCCAGAGTAACTTGATTGTTCATATCCTAGCAAGGGAGAGCGCCATAAATCATACTTACAGTATACTGCAGCCTCTATGAATATATTATTCTTATTGTTTTTAGGGCTGTGGCTTTGCATTTTTATAAAATTCTTGCAGTGATGCCATAACATTTCTCTTTAGATGGAAAAGGAAAAATAACAATAATTAAAACAAGAAACTTACCTCCAGAGAGAACTCTCTGTAACAGCCCCCAGGTTGATGTCATACAGCTTAGTCAAGATCAAGATCACCTACAACATAACACCAACAGAATTATTTAAGGACTGCACAGGTGCCTCACCAACATACATAAACTGTATAAAAATAAAGGACATTGCCACCATGTTTTGTGGATTCCTGTTTTGAAGTTTCAAATTTTGCATTTTGATCATTTCGGTCTTATTTTTCTGGAGACAGAAGTGATGAAGTGACAATATTTGAATAAGAGTATGGAAGGAGCGCACCACATTGGTAACAATGTGTCAATCAGAAGGAAGCAACAATCTTAATTGCTTTGCTTTATTGTCAAATTTCAGTATACCAGTTACTTGAAAAAGTGAAGCCCTGGAAAATCAATGTAACAGTAATGTTAGCCGCATCATTGACAAAGATGGCTGCCATACAGTTCTATCCCAGGAAGGCAAGTCAATGTGACATGTTGCATCTAGTGTTTTATATCTATGGGAATGTTATCCCAATGACAAGTGATTCTCATGTTGTCATGAGCTGTCAGTCGGCTGGTGGCAAGATCTGAAAACATCCATGTGGGCTGTCAAGAGTTGTGTCTGTATCTCATGTGGAATGATACCTACATGACAGCAAAACCTGAACATAATTGTTCAGTGAACAATGAAAAGAGATGCAGTGCAGCACCACACCATCCACTGCCCCCTTCTTTCATTTTTTTAGCTTTTAGTATCAAAATTGCGAAGTACTGTGGTTGCAAAAGCACAAACAAATGTTTATCTCAAATGTTGATGAAAGATGTGTTATGTAATGTATTTAACTCACTGGAAACTGTCCAGTTCCAGTTTGGGCTAAATGCTTTTGCATGTTCTCCAAAGATGGTTAGACAATGTGTTTCTGGGGAAACAAAAATGTGGCCCATAAAAGCCTGCCAAGGCATAGAGGGCAGAATGAAATGGTGTGCAAACACATTATTGTCACTCCAATGGCATTATAAATGACTTCCCATGGGGATGCTCATAACTCAGGATACAAAGGGGGGTAGGGTGGAGAGTTTGGAGCAGGGCATAGAGGAAGGGAAAGGGAATAACAATCAAGGAGCAGAAACATGGCATATTATGAATTTTTTAAAAACCCTGAAAGATGGGTCAAAAGCTCAATTACAGTGAGTTTAAACACATTAACCTTATGGGACCCACAGTACGAGTCATTAAACTGAGAAAAGCCACACAAGACTAGATGGAACAAAGACATGCCTCTAAGTCTGCTTTGAAAATGTTAAAAACCCAATTGACCCACAATTTAGCCATCAAATGGCCACTGTGCATGGCTAGGACTATCTGCATTACAGGTTAATTAACCAATCACACAGAGAGATAAGCATTTGCATAACTAAATGCACCATGTCTACAAGGTCCAACGCTTGAGTCTGAATCAATTTGGTGTACAGACTTAGTTAAATGACTGTGATGTTAGGCCTAATTGCCTCCTTTGAAAAATAGATAGGAGAGAAAAACTCTACCAAACTGTTGATCATTAGTCTCCTCAGATCTTTTAAGCTAACAACAATGAATCTGTGTCAAAGGAAGTCATGAATGCTACAAAGTAAATTGAATCTGGGTTGATTTTATCAATGTCAAATAGCAACTCATTCCCAACCAAACAGATTCAAATATCCACCACAACAAATTAACTGAGTGAGTAACGAATACATGTTCACAGTTTTATGAGTTTCAATCACTTGCGCCATTTTGCACATAGTTCCAATTTAATCAAACACAAATTTACTTTAAGATGCAAAACAACCTCCACAAATACCCTCAAACAACAAAACTTGATGCCTAAATGCCTCTCAGCACCCAAGCTATAATTGCCATTAGGAGCTCTATCTTTTCTGTTGTCAACGTGTTTGTGCTGTTGGCTCATTAACAAAAGCTGACCCACTGAATTAGGTCAGTGGAGATCTACCTAAGGGACCAACAGACTAGTGAGGCAGATGACTGTTTGGATGATTTGTCCCTAAGTGGATACATCAAGAGTACATCACTGGAGACTATGTGTCCCCACGTCTTCAACATTATTGATAGGCTGTGCATCTGTGGCTCAAGTCAATAGGGAGGAGCTACTATACATGCAAATCCTGAGACCAGCGAGAAGAATACATGACTTGCACCACAAGAACCCTACAAATAAAACTGCATTAAATGCACAATTGTAAGAGTTTATGGTGCAGCCTTGCATTTATGTAAATACAGGGCACAAACAAACACAAAATGGCTTCCAGAATTATTTTGAGCCTTCTAGGTAAATACAATTTTCCATGCCTATCATAACTCACTTGCATACATGAAATTAAGTAAGGACCCCGGAAGGCTGAAAGCAGTGGATATATTCATGTTTATGTTTTATTGATGCGAGCAAAGAGAGTTTGCCCCGGGAAAGTCAACCAATCATTTTTCAGATTGGCTCTCACACTCAGAGGAGTTGGGTTTAGTCATCCTAGCATTCTATTCTTGTCGTTCTCCTTCCTCTCTTTGCTTCCTTTTTTCTTTCCTTCTTTGCTTTTGCCCTTTTTTCATCCNTCTCTCTCTCTCTCTCTCTCTCTCTCTCTCTCTCTCTCTCTCTACCTCTCTCTCTCTCTCTCTCATCAGGCTCTCCAGGTACTTTCTCTAGCAATTTTTTTTTTTTGTTTGCAACCAGCGATAGAGAAGCATATTATAGAGAAGACTGACAAAAACATATCAGGCATGTCAAAGTCAAGGGCTGTTTGACCATGCAAAGATTTTGAATCTTTCAGATGGTTTAATAAACAGCCTCCATGGAAACAGACATGTTATAGCCATAATGTCATTGTGATATACTCTATCAGCTCCATGCAAATACTTCATCCATGCAGAGACTTACACACTCCACTTGCACAAGCATTCAAGCATGGACCCTATGCATGTATTGTACATTCAAAGACACGGGCTGTTGGGCAAAATCTTCAGAATTGCTTATCAATCTGCTTTTTAAAGAGAGGTGCATTTAAAAGTACTTCAACTGGTCATGAGAGGCATCTTAACACTGCTTTGGTGGGCAGAAGATTGTCTGCTAAGCTTGCAATTTAGCTAGCTATAGTTCCTCTCGGTGTACAGTTCTACAATATAACTGTTAATAAAACGAGTGTTGCTGCAAATCATCAAGGTTTTAAATGGAACTTGTTGCTTTTACACCCCCCAGTAAAGCATCATTAAGGCAGCACCCCTTCAATATTATTTCTGTATAATTGGGTAGTTAGGGAGAAAAAAACGACCTTTACTCTGAACAGCACACCTCCCGATTATTGTTTCTTTTTCTGCTCAGTGGTAACACATCACAGGAAGTAAGGAACAATCTTTAGAAATGTAAGAAATACAGCCACTTTCATGTAGAGCCGGCACTGTTTCTGAACCTAACCGGAGGGGACAACTGAAGGATCTAAATTAATTTCCAAGGGACCCCCAAGCTGCCAACAGTGAATGATGTAAGGTTCTTGGTAAGAACACGGCTAACAGCTCTCTCTCAGAAAGGATTGACACATATTTCTATTTTATTTACCTATACTGTCCTCTGAAAAGTTCACCACTAAAATGAGATGCATTTACATTCTCATGAATACACATAAGCTTTTATATATCGTACTGTAGGGCAAACACATCCATACTGAGCCAGTCATTTCTTTGGAATAACCTTTGTCTATTTATCTCCTCTGATGCTCACCAGAAAATCAAAATGTCTGACAACTCACTGAAATGTGTCAACACTAATTATTTTTTTTTCTTATGCATAAGCCTTTATAAGCTGATTTTAACCAAAATATGCCACATTTCTATGTCAGCTGTCTGGAGGTCAATTTTTGTGACCTTGTCAGATTTAATAAACAGAATAAAAGTGGGTTTTGAATCCTTCAAGTGAATATTTTAAAAATAATCTGACAAGCCTTGAGTGCAAATGTTCTTTTATTTGCCTGTGCGGTGTGTATATTCAAGATGTATGTGTACAGTGGGCCTGAGTGTGCAGCACATTTTTCATGTACCTTTGTGTTTTTGTGCATTATTGTTAAACTAGATGGTCAAGTAATTCTTAGTATTCCCCTGTAAAGATGTCAAAAGTTGATATTGACCACTGCCAGCTGTCCATGGACAGAAATGCTGCCTGAAGACAAGCCTCACTTGCAGCTGCAGGCACAGTTGGAAATGAGTGGGAGCTCAATGCACCCAAAGAAGATAGCACAATGTGAAGAGTACTTCCTAGGGGGAATGGATCAGATAAGGCCCTCCACCCACCACAGTCACTTCTTCTTCTTCTGATTGCAGGGGCTTGGCTGTTTAATGTTGCCTGTGGATGTCAACAGGTTGGAAAAAGGGTAAGCTGGTATACTGAGTCTTAACAGGACTGTAGATATAATGCATGTTTTTGGTCCTGAAGGATGCTAACAGGGAATAAGTAGGAAAAGGCGTTAGAGCACAAGTTGGCGAGAGGAATTGAAAAGAAAAATAAAAGGAAGAAGAATAGTTTAAGTTACTCAAGTTATTCCAGAAATCTAAAAATGAGGAGACATACTTTGTTGACATGACAGCCATGATAAAAATTGATGGGATTTTCAAGAATCCACTAATGGTCAGAAAGTTTGTAAGGGGAAAAACTTGGAGTAGTGTGATCGATCTGGTTAAGTAGGACAGTTATTATAGGTTGTGTCTCAAAGCAACAGAGAGATAAAGCCCTTAAGATTCATGCATTTGAAGATGGTTGCAGTGGGAAATGCATCCCACTAGGATTAGAGGCAAAGATGAAGGGAGTGGTAAAAGCCATGCCACTGTCAATACAGGCTGAGTCATTTTGGGGTGATACAGGTCTGTATGAGGTAAGAAGAATGACTAGATTCAGAGAGGCGAAGAAGGAGGACTGTAATTCTGTGTTTGAGAATCAAAGGCAAATTGCAGAAGAGTGTACCCTGATTATGTGTGTTACAGAGTGAGGCAATATGAGAGAACTCCTCTTAGATATTTTTGTTGTCAGGAATATGGACATGTTGCTGCAGTATGAGGAGTCAGAACATGTGGGAGCTGCAGGAATTGCAATGTGGAAATGTGTAGAGTTGAGAAAGAGCAAACACAGTGCTTGCACCGCAGGAGAAATCCCAATGTGGGAAAGAAGAAGAAAAGAAAGATTTTTTTGCATTCATTGCCATGGTCATAAATTTCACTGCTGAAAAGGGAAGTTAGAAAGAATCAAGATGGTGTTGGACATTGTGAGGCGATACTTGAACGTTATAGACATATCTGAAGAAGATGTAGTTGTTACTCTGCACGAAGAACTTTCATTACCTCAGGCAATTGAGTCTGGGTTATAGAATGGAAAATATTGTGAATGGGATTGTTATATACTTTGACATTTTGGATGGACACTGTAAATAGTTTTCACTATGAATTTATTACTTGATCTCTTTCTCCCCTTAAATCTTGTCACTGTCAGAGTAGCTGGGCTATTATTTAGAAGGTTGGTTCCATGTTGGTTTCGTGTACTGAGAGTGGTACAATACTGAAGATCTTGGTTATTGGGTTGATTTGTATTGCAGCATGGTAAGGACTGTGAGATTGTGTACAGTGTAAACACATAACTAAAAAGTTCTTTGAGTAACATTAGAAGGAATCTACCTTTGCAATGTCACAAACGATTTTATTAAAAATGTGAGCTTGGCAAATGTGGAGCGTGTGCTTCAGCAGCACATGCTTGATTGCTGGTCTGCACCACCATCTTGCTGATGGCACAACATTGTACATTTCATGTATAATAGTTGCAGCTCTAGATAAAATAGACAAATATATTCATAAAACAACTAATGATCGCAATATATCCTAAATTTTCTACACAATAAAAACATAATAGAAATACTTTCAGCAAGATAGGCTCACCTCTAAACCATAAATATATTATTTTTGAGAGCAAAAGTAGTCTCAAGAGGACGAGGTGAGGGTGATGCTTAGCTTTTACATACATTTGCATTATTGGTCATAGTGTAAGAACTCACTCTCAACCATTACTGGTGTAAATAAAAAGCAGAAGTGATAGGGAAGGGGCAGGAGAGTGAAAAAATTAAGAATGCAGTGGCCAGACACCAAAAACTGGAAAAGGAATATGAGAAATACAAGCTGGGACTCTCTGAATTTCAATGCTCTCTTCATGCAGACGCAATCCTGAGGACATAAAAATAAAACCTGTTTCATTTGTTGTTAAGCTCATTAAAATCTCAACTTCATTAAATGAGGAAAGACATATGCCAAGGGCAAGACAGAGTCGTTTAAGTAATTTGACAAACACTGTGTTTTCTTAAAGTCAACTAGCTAATTAATGTCCTAGATCTCCAACTCACATTTCAGAATATATCAGGCCTGTTGTAGCATTACACCTTTTAATTTTCATTTCTTGTGCTATAAGGGGAAGAAAACACCTGCCAAGCATAGAAAACAAGATTGCTTTGAGTCCTTTGTTAAACCATCTAGATACACATGTTAAAATACAAACTATTAGTATAGATGAAGATAGAAATCTGTAAATCAAAATATTTAAAATACTCTAGCTAGAAGGTGTGACAATGTATTCGACATTGCAACTTCTTTCCCTCCCTGTAATATTATGGATAAATATATTTGTGCATCAATTAGAAATTATCTGGTGCAAACACCTACAGAGAAAAGAAATACAGTATTGGTTGCAAATTTGCATATATTTCTTTAAGGCTAGAGACAAGTAAGGGTAAAATCAAGATGCACTGCAAGTGGGCGGAGGGATAAAAACACAACATCCTGATTATGGCTCTATGAGGGCATCTCTAAAGTAGAGCACTTAGCAGCAAAGACAAATGTCTTTCAAGAGAAATGGTGCAGTCGAAGAGAGGCCTTTACTCTGTCCTCATCTTATCTATGGACCAAATTGATTGTTTGTTCTTTTGCAGGTGAAAACATACTCTGGGGATCCAGCTTTCATCAAGTAAACCCCAGTGAAATGTCCCTTTCGCATTAGTCTGCTGTCTGTATGTTTGCTTATCCTTGCGACTCCTGAGCTTTGGTCATATAGCCCTGACGCTTTTGAGCTTGAGAGGCTTCAGCAATCAATTCGGTCCATAATGGGTGGAAATTAATGAAATGGGCTGAATGTAATAGGGTTTCACTTCAGATACAGCTCCGTTGTGAAGAGATTTTGTGAGCATACAATGTCTCTCTGCTGCTAACAACAAGCTACAATAAAACTGTGTTGTTTACCATTAGTGGGATAAAACATTGTGATCGGTCTACTTAATTTCTTTAAAGAAAGCTTGTGGACAGAGAAATATGTTTAATGGACCATGTTTTGAAACACACACACCTTAGTCCATATTCTTGATGCCTCAGCACATGTGGCTTGCACAAAAAGTGAAAAGTAAGTGAAGCAGCATACAAGGACAAATTCAATGGCAATTTCAGAAGTCATTTAAATGTATTGACACTTACGACAAACTTTTAGTCACATCCCATGTAATTTAAAATTAATTTTATGCATTGTACGCAGTGTAGAGTACAGCATTAGTATTCTACCCATAAAGGTTTCTTGTTCTGTGGCTTGTTCCGGTTCTAATGTTGGTGTGTAATCCTGTTACTCATTAAGCCATTGTCTACAGCAGATATTGGAAATTTACCAGGATGAATTTGTGATTATATGTAATCTTGGAAAAATGAACAGGGTTTTTTGTTTTTGATTTTTTAGTTTTTATCATTTTGAATAACTTTAAACAACATAACAACATTCAGACATGTCTTCCACTCCACTTTTGTTCCTTCACAGTTTTGGCACCTAATAGCTCAGCTTCTGCCCGGGGGGTTGTGAGCTGAAGCCAAAGGCAGTAATAAGTCCAAATTGAGATTTTGGAAGAAGAAAGTCCTTCACCTAAAATGACCCCCTCCCTGCCAAATGTGATGTGAGACTCAGATCAAGAGTTAAACGTGCTCTGCTTATTTGCATTTTTCATTATGTGTAGAGGAGGAAATTGGCTACTCTTACAAATTTAGTTTGCACTCTAAGTATCCGGAAGTGTATAACATCAACCCTGACTCCTAGAAATTACACTTTCATAATAGGTTACATATTTGTTCAGGCATTTACAGTATGTTATAAAGGAAGAATGAAATCTTTTAGAATCATTTTCTGTGGGAAGATTCATTTTTTTTATTTTATTTCCATTTCTTGTGAGAAAGTGAAGTCTTACAGAGATGGTTAAAGTGTTGCCAAAGTGGACAATTTTCATCATAACTGGACTCATTTATATTTAAGTGGCAGGCAACATTCTTTTACAATTTTTGCTACTTTTTACACCATCTAGATGATTATGGATAGCCTACTGTTTAGTGCATTGGCACCTCTCCAGGTATTTTGAGATTTTGAGTGACAGGAAGTTGGGTTCAGACTCAGCATTGAGTGACTGACAACTGATCAAACCAAATGTCATTTCAGTTCATATAGGTTGAGATTTTCTTTTTCTATTGTTCAAATCATTAATAAATTAGTCACAGCAGTGTGATAAAAATCCCGTTCATACATGTTCATACCTTAATCATTTTAAATAACATTTTTGTGTGTAGAGTGTTTCATTTCTTTATCTGTGCTTTTACATTTGCTAAGTCATACTAATCAAACAGTGACTCAAATGTGATTTTGACTGGTCACATATGTCGTCTATGGGTCAATTTGCATAAAATCTACTAATGGCTAAACACTTACATATTCACAACATCACATATTTTTTTGAATGGATAATGTACCAGTGCATAATTGAGTTGTTTGTAGCCTGTTTGTTGCTAGGCTAGTGATTGTCTTAAAGTCTGTTTATAGTGAGTGCGCTAAGTGTTTCATTAGTCCAGTTAAATTTGTGGAAATTTCTAAAGGTTTGTGTAACGTGTTTGTGCCACAAAGTAAATAAACTCAAGACAAGTGAAAATTAGTACGAAATGTCTACTGACATCTCTTCTGCAGAAATTAAATATGTCAAGCTGTCAAATGTCATTGTCAACGGTGATAAGGAACTCAAAAAGACAAACTGGCAGTTTTAGAAACATTAACTTGGAGAAAATAACTTTTGACTACTTCCAACAAGAACTGGAACAGAGGGTGTGTCAGTATCTAAGTTATATTAAAAAAAATAAAACACTAACAATATTTTTCCAAAAACAGCTCTTGGAAAGGGGATGAGTCATATTACAGTCAGGGTCCCCTTATATTCAGGCTAATATGGTACTAGTACTATGCTGCACCACATTAAGAACAAGCACCTGAAATCTCTGAGGGTGGCTTGCAGTCATAGCCAAGGATCGCATTGCAGACAGCTCAGGGGAGAAAATGTGTTGCATGTCAGTCTAAGGGCCATCACCTAGTTGATGTACCAAATGATTGAGACTGATATGCTGCCAATAGATGTGGTGGAGGGCAAGTGATTGAAAGAACTAAATTGTATCTATGAATTGCATTGAAAACAAGTTGAGGAAAAAAGGATGAGCTAAAAATCAAGCTAGCAATGTAGACAAACTAACTGTGACTATGACTGTTGGAGTGCTCTCACAAACAAAGGCTACATCACAGCTTCTCCTAAAAGTGAAGCAGTTAGCACTGACATTTACATCTACAAAAATGTATTTATGATCATGAGGGAAGACATCTCCCAGTTTGAATTTAAATTTTATGAATTTCAAACACCATAACAGTTCAAATTTAGTGAGAAAAATGTTTGTTTTTGTTTTTGTTTGGTTTTTTTTTTTTTTTTTTGCATTATTCAATCAATGAATAAATACAACTGAAAATTCAAACATAAAATGTTCTGTTTTGTCCTGGAAAAACACAGATGTATTGAATTTGTGATCCATATACAGCCAATTCACTCAACTAAGAAGATTGAAACATGGCTTTCACACTAAATTGATTCACTGACAATTAATTTTCTGTTGATCAACTGATTAAACAATTGATGCAGCTCTTCTACAAAATTGTACATTGTAAGAAAACAAATGAAATGCCATAAGTGAACATTTGTGACTTGCCAGATATGTTAATTAATAATATTTCTTCATTTTGATGATAGAGAACATAATCCAGACACCATTAAGTTTCTTCAAAACATTTGGTTGATAATCACTTCACTACTGGCTTTAGGGTCATGATGTAAGGCATATTTTAATATGTTCACTGAAAATGTTGTGCTACTCTGTGACATTCTAAGCAGATACATTTTAACCTGAAGTGTATATGTGTCATTTTCAATTACATTAAATTAAATTTAAGGGTGTTTAATTTGGAAATTAAATGTGAACTACCATTTTTAAATTCTATCAATTTCAGATACCAGTAAATCCTTATTAGACACATAAAGTTTCATTTCATTTTTTGGTTGCAGGGGGTCCAAAATTATTCCAGAGCACCTCCAGGACAGAAAGAGACATGTTTGGGCAACTGGAGAAGCACACACAACCGAATAATTCAATAAGATGAAATTTCAATTTTCAATGACCTCACTGAAAGAAATTGAAATGTACAGCAAATAAAAAATATTAAAATGCAAAGATAGAAAAAACCTGAAAATAAGAATTAAATCTTACTGGAGCTTTAAATAATATATAAAATGGGAGCAGTAGTAATGCAAGAATACAGATTGACGTTATTTTAAATCCAGTGTTTAGTTGTTAAATTAATTTATAGTCAACAGTATTATTTATAGGCATTTGTATTATTTGCTCCAATATAATCATTAGCTCATGCAAATGATATGTAGTGTCTGTCAAGTCTTACCTCTGCAAACATTTTGATGAATGTTTTGCCATAATTTCTAAATAAATGTCATCATTTTAATTGATATTTATTTGCTTATTTGATTTTGACTATAATTCAACTTTTTTTCTTTTTGTTCAAAGCAAAAGCAACCAGTCATTTTAAAGGATTTGTTCCAGGAAAGTCATTGAGTGAATATTCTATTTTCTAAATGTATCATTTTGTGTTTGGAAGTGGTCCATCATCTCTACTGATTGCACCCTGTGTGTGTGTGTGTGTGTGTGTGTGTGTGTGTGTGTGTGTGTGTGTGTGTGTGTGTGTGTGTGTGTGTGTGTGTGTGTGTGTGTGTGTGTGTGTGTGTTTTCATATGTCATGTTTATGTCAGATCTTTTGTATCTCACTAGATAAGAAAAACCATTTCCGGTAGTCCCATTAAGACTACCACCTGATCAGTCCCAGTCCTCTTTAAACATGATAATTGACACTGCTTCAAGGCCCAGTAAGTCTCAACACATAATGTTAACAAACTAGAGTTACTTGGTTTGCCTGCTTATAGAAGTGATGAAACTAAAGACAACAAAATCAGCCATGACATTTACATATAAAAACTTCTTCCATACAGAAGTACACTTTGTCTCCATGATAATTAATAAAGAAGTCATCGCTCAATTTGAATTTCAATTTTATTATTTTCCCAATCAGAAAATGCATAAATTTGTTTTCATAACCTAATCACAGCTATAGTATGTGTCTACCACACTGCAACTGTTATTAAACTAATTAATCACATGCAAACCTGTCAAATATAATTCTGCAACGACTTTGTCATTTTGATTAAAACTGAAACATAAAATTGGGCATATGCATGTGTGTGTGCTACACAGAGAAAGGTTGAGATAGATGGGAAGGCAATAAGAAATCAAACAATGACAGTGTGCTTGAACATGCAAGTAAAGTCAAGTCTTCTTTTGCTACTTAAAAAGCACTTTGTGAGGCAAAACTACAGTCTAAGTGGTAAGGAAGTGCTGAGAGCCCATGTTGATGTGATGCATTATGGTCCCTGTGCACAAATGATTCATGAAAAAAAAGGATACAAATGCATGTCATTTGTAGGGGGAAAAACTGGGATTTCACTGAATTATTACTACAGAGAGGGTGAAACTTGTATCCTGTGCGCCCCCCTCTCTCCCCTCCCCCTCCCAAAAAAAAAAGACAAACAATGGGGAGTGCTTCCTTTTTCTCAGTGAAGGTTTAAAAATTGCTCATCCAGGCTCCAAAACAATTGCTTTTTCTGTAGTACCAGCAGTCTACCTCTTACATACAACGTAGGATTGCTGCAATTTCTATCAGCATCTTACAATCACATCAGTGGACAGTGCACCCCTAAAGGTTTGAGACCAGCTGGATTAATGAAGAGACGTATGGTGCTGACACCCTGAGGGATAAGCAGGTAGAGGATGAAATGTCTGGTGAAAAATAAATTATCTTGATTTGTTTTTCCCCCATTGGCTACTACTTTAACGTCCATATTTAGTAAGACATCTGAAACATAAAAATCCAAACTGAGTCTCAGTTGTGTCAGATAGTGTATTAATACTAACATACACAAAAACTCTGAAAGGGTTTGTGTATATACTAGAAATTTCCAGCCACTGAGGAGCTGCAAAATATTCTACTACTAGTACCACAACAATTTGTACTGAAATGTTAAAACGTGGACCACTTTTGATTTTCATCAAATGTTGTCTGCATGGATCAAAACCCCCTTTATCAAGAGACCAGGGGACCAGAGGATGACGAAGAGTGCATGAATAAAAGATTCTACAAGGTCACATATCAGCCTTTTTTTTTATTAAATCAAACTATAACCACAATACCAGGGAAAATACAATGACAAATCCCTCTGTTGTACCTGAACACCCACAAACTCTGGTCAAATGCCTCTGTGAACTGGAAACCCATTCCATTTGATTTTATGGATCAAGGAGTTTCTATGCAACCAGCTCTGGCATGTTAAATGGAATGGCTGTCTATCTAATGAACCGGTTTTAAACACAGGTGTCCCCCAGGGCCGCGCCATTTCCTCTTTTTTATTGTCTATTTATACAGATGAGATTATGTGCAACAATAGCCACCTCATTCTGATTAAGTATGCTGGCAACGCAGCCCAGGAGGCCTGTGTGATTCCCAGTCGCAGCAAAAAAGACAATGTGACAAAGGTGACAGATTGGTTTGACTCTCACCACCTCCAAGACGAAACAAAAACAAAAAAAAACAGATTTTACTCCATGATCATAAAAAACAGCTGGCCCCATCATTCCCTCAGAGCAAGAAGAAGACAGCTATACCTTTTCTTAGGGTGTTTGGACATTATTTATACAATATTATTTCAGCAGGAGAAGCTCAGGGAATGTTAGGTCAATACATTCATTAGCTGTCCTAAGCTTCAACACAGTGTCCTAGTTTGGTCAGCTTTCTCTGAGGAGAAAAACACACTTGCAAAAATGGTCAATGAGGAGCCTCAAATCATTTGGCTGCCAATAACTCCCTGATCACCAGTCAGCTGGCTTGCACACTAAGACTTTTGCCTTCAGGGGTATGGGAGGGGGACTCTGCATCCCTCGAGTATGGGATGTGCTGCCTGTGCTGTTTAAAAAGATTATCCACATAGTCATATCACAGCTTGAACACCCTTGTGAGGCAAACGACTGAAATATTGATTTGCATTGAAGACGTCCAAAGCAAAGTATGTGGCATTTTTTAATAAGTATGATTTCTATATTTGCCCCTATTTGTTACACACATCATCACAAATCATGAATCTTTATATTTTCAACCCCATTCATATCCAGGACAGAAGCAAAAAGAAAAAAAAAACATGCACAGTCAATCAATACTACATGTAGTTAAGAAGCATGAATTTAAAAGGGAATTCATGCAGTATATGTTTTATTCCCATGGTCGAGTCCAATCAATGTTCGCTCTCTTAAAGTCACAGACCAAAGAGCTATGACTCCAGGCTTTGATGTCTCAGACAATCACAGAAATCAAATAATAGTTGGGAAGCTGATTTCTGAACAGATGTGATGTTTTACACAATGAAATTCTTTATCAAATCTGAACTCCAGAGATCCTCTCTGGCACTTTCACCATCACCTTCCACATTCCTCTCATTTTAGTCCCTATGGTATTTTACATGTTGGTCAGATCATAGGCAAAGTCATGAAGAAAATATTTGATAAAACCCCACCTTTACCACAGGAATGAAGTAATTTTCCTTCAAATGCCCCTTTTAGATTGCATTTATTATCAGTCATTTACATCTAATAAAAAATCTGATATAGCCTAAGATCTAACATCTAGTCATAAAATGCTATGAATTTACACTCTGCAGTTTCAGCTGTACTTTTGGGACCACAGAAAGGGATAAGACTGTATAAATCTCAAATGTTGACTGGCCACAGTGACAAGCCCATTAGTGATAATCCAGTGAACAGTGTCCTACAGTACAAAAGACCATCTTTGGTGAGGAAATCCCAAACCAACAACATTGTTAAAGAAAAAAGAAAAATCACAATTTATTAGGTGTGTTTCTGGTTTAATCCTGGAGAAATGTCTACAATGATGTATCATCATAACCAAAGAGTGTGATACTGAGATACAAAACTGTTGATCTGTTTCTACGAATAATATTATCTGACTTTTTCATTAAGCTCCTGCTATAAAATGAAGTATTCAATTTCTTCTGTTCTTGTGAAGCCATTTATTTATGTATTACTTGACACACACATGCACACTTAGACACATACGTACAGTATATACACATACACAGAGAGACACACACATATATGAAGTTGTGTGGTATATCTTCTGTAATTTGTATATTTATATTTGTGTTTGTGATGCAAATCATATATTATTTGATTTTGTGTGAGTTCTGTATATGTATTCTATGTGTGTAAAATAAA
>JANJYP010108870.1:0-12974 GCA_024605115.1 Rastrelliger brachysoma | reverse complement strand
TTTTTTTTTTTTTTTTAATTAGCACGGTAGTTAAAATAAACAGTTATGGCTGATCTACATGCTCATGCTCACCAGACTTTTCTGACTACACTACTAAAATTGAGTTATTTTGGAGTGTTGGTGAGTGTACTGGAGTGTGTTTGTGTGCTTTTTTTGTGCAAGGTGGGGATAAAAGGAAAGGTTTGGGTTGAGAGCTATAGGAAATACTGAATCATTTATACAGTTTGATCCCAGCAGCACTGCTGAGCAAAAACAGGAAGAACACCCATAGGTAATGTGGGGAAGGCTACAGAGAGACAAATCAAACTAAAAGCACTAGAGCAGAAATGCTGTCCAGTGCTGAACAATATCCCAACATGCTGTTATACTTTGACAGCATTTCCATCCCCTACATTTAAGTTAAATGGATTTTTTTTTTAAAATACCCCCTCAGGATGTTTTTATCTGTCATAGTTGTATCTAGTTTTTGTCAAATAGCAAAAGATTAACCAAACTTTAATGAGTTGTTACTTACTCCATAACTTATAGATCGGCCAAATGTCACTGAAAAACAGTCTGCTCTTGATATGTATTGATTGTTTGAGACTAATTAAAAGGGTAGAACCACAATTTCCATACCTCCTTGAGATAAATTAGATCTGAAAATGTAGGAGAAAGTTCAAATCTTTAATGTAATTCTCTGAGAATTTATAAGTTTGCTGGTGACAACAACAAATTAAGAGATCAATATGTGAAAATGTTTTGTTTTGTTTTATAAGAAAGTTGAAATGAAAGTAAGTCTTAAATCTTGTGGCAGTCATGTAGACTGTATCTCATTTCTCTGCACTGTCAACATTTCAGATGTTTTTTTTTTTTTTCACTTGGGAGCAATCCAGTTCTCGTTGAGATGCATGTTTGAGTTATTCAAGAACAACATTGTCACAAAACATAGGCTTCAGCTAATTTATCCCATTTGAAACAAAGTTCAGTTAGTGGGGAGAGCAAGCTGAACTGTTTGATTCCTTTAAGCCATGGTCAAACTGATATTAAAGTAGCACTGTGAGAAAAACATAATTTCAGTGAAGCTACATCATTGTTGGTTCAGCAGGGTTGCTGACAGGCAAAAAACCTTACAAGGTCATCCAGCAAAACCATAACTCCACTATTATACAAGGCAAAAACATCTGGCAACACATGCATCTTGGGAGAATAACGTGAATCTACTTTATGTACAAAAAGTGTAAAAAATTAGATTTATGGGGGATAAAACATCAGATCTGTGGCTAAATCTGATCCTGTTGGTCACTTGGCTTAACAGAGACTTCTTATAGCGGATTTTCCTTTGTTTGGATTTAAAACACAACGTTACATGTAGCCATGCTGCCATGTTTTTGTGACCAGCTGTTGATGTGTTATTTTCTCCTTTACTCTCTGTCTCTCTATCTCACTAATTCACACTCTCCATGAGTAAATTGCACCAAGCCGTGAGCCAAATGTAAGCCTTTGTTGATGGGTTGTGGAGTAAAAAAAAATATTTTCTGCTGCTAGTTTCTCTTTGGTGAGAGAAGCAGGGTGCAGTTAAAGAGGATTAAAGGCATCGTGGCATCCGACTGGAGTCTGCTTTCACTGAAGCCTTGGAGTCATTAACGTAGAAGAAAGATAGCATAGACAACATAGTTGTTTCTTTAATACCCATCTAGCACCTATGATTGGCATAATTAGCCCCTGGCCCATCATTAGCAGCTCAGCTCTAAAAGACTGCAGGAATAAATGTCTCAAAATGACAGCTGCAGAATTGTTGAATACTTCTATTAGATTTTATCAGTTTGAGATTGTTTGTTAGCTCACTAGATAACTACATTTTGAAAATGTTATTTATGAATAAATGTTTTACTTTTTTTTTTCTCCATGCCACAACTCTGCACTGTTGGTATCCTTTGTAACTGATGTGACTTGTTGCTGTCAATCAAGTAAAAACATTTAAAGAGATACAGATCAACTATATGTTGATCAAAAGACCTAACAATGATAATTCAGATAATCAAGTTTCATTCTTGAGTAATGCATAACAAAAAATTACATCTTGCAATCCATTGTCCACTAATCTTTATTTTTTAAACTTATCATTGCAGTAAATTACAAACCAAAATATAGACATTAATATATTATATTATCTAACAGCAGATGTTTCTGATATGAAATCGTATTGTAAAAAATATGTGTTTAAAGTGTAATTTGGAGACTTAAAAGTGTGCTGTAGCTTTAGTTGAACATTATCAAAAGGTAACGTGTAGCTTGACTTTACACTCCCTTCAATGACTCAATTCAATTTACTGCTAGTTTTTAGTTTAAGAGTTCAGATTCAGTGATCTAGAAAAAAGTAACTTTTTTCAAACTGTTGTAATAAATGGGTTTTAAATTGAGTTTGGTGTCACCAGTTTAACCTGAGAGGAGATAATCATGTCAGGACAAAAAAGATACTGTTACCCTGGTGGGAAAATATAGAGCCCAAACCAAAGTTTATAATGGACATTTTGGAAAAATCTATGAACTCAGATAAACTCACACACTGTACATCACTTATTGTCCCCTGTTAAGCCCTCTGTGGTCTGTTGCCTGTTTTTGTCTTCAGTCAAAATGGGCACAAACTACACACAGGGGAGGGAAGTTTTGCCCTTTACCCCACCTTCCCCAGACACAATGACATGCACCAGTGAATATCGACTACAAGGCTAAGCAGACAGGGAGGGTGTGTGTGTGTGTGTGTGTGNTGTGTGTGTGTGTGTGTGTGTGTGTGTGTGTGTGTGTGTGTGTGTGTGCGAGTGTGTGTGCTAATGCTGGTTATCTATAAATCATGTCCTTTGTCTCTAGAAACAGTCTGGGTTAATGATCAAGGTCACAGACACAGTTCTGCTTCTGTTTCCTGGAAATACTGACCATTTGATTCCACAGTGAAATCCACTTCAAAACAAAGCCTGGTAAACATGAGGAAGAATGGTTTGTGTCAATCCACTATTATTATCACCAGTGCCCTGTCTGCATGTGTGATTGGGTGATTGATTTATTGATTTCACTCCCAGCTATACTTCCTCAGTGGTTTCCACTGTTTGTTTGTTTGTTATTTACATTGTGTTACATGTTAAATGGAAGTTTTTAGTGTTTTTTCATGAAGTTCATACCTTACAAAAATACATTTTATTCAATAATGGAAATAGATGAATAAATAAGTAAAGAGGAACTAAGATGTTTGTTGTGGTTTTCATTTATAGACTATATAGTTGTGATTTCAGATGTGGGTGCTTTAAATATGGTCAAAGTACATGAGGTGAAAGTATTCAAAAACATTGCCTACTTTTTAAAGGACAGTGCTAAATTCTTCATTGAGTGCTCGGTTTGTAATTTTACTTCTACTAAAGTCAGATTTTTCTCACATAAATGACAAACAACTATTATTTTGCACCTGGTGAGACTCAAAAATAATCCCTGTAGGATATGCTGGCTTTTTTGTGTATATATGTTCTTTTCATAAACTGTATTTTATTTACTAAGGATAGTAAATTAAATCTGATTTAGTATCCTTTAAGTTTGAATAAAGACTATTTATGTGATTTAATATCCATAGTGAGTGATTTCTGTGATCTTTACTTCAATGGAAGTCATTATATTCCTGTCAGCTGCTTTGTGTTATTATGGGAAAAGTCAGGGTGTAAGGGAGGTTAATCCCAACCACTATGCAGCCCACAACTCTCTCTTATCTGCCACTGTCCAGAAGCTTAGAGCCTCCAAAAGCATTCTGTTTTTGTAATTACTGCCATGTGAAATTGGTCCAAAGGAACTACTGTGGGAGGATAGTACTATAAGGGGAGGGTAAAAATAAAAAAAGGTAAGAAGGAATAGAGAGGCTAGAGGGCTGGTATTATCACATACAGAGATGAAAATAGCTTTTTCATTGCACCTACTTTTCTCTTTGTAAAACATAAACCAAAAAAAAATATAACTGATGCAGGGCTTATCTCAGTGTATGAATGTACAATATGTGTGTATGTATATCAAAGTGTAGTACAGTTCAACAGTATGTAAGGGAGGTGTCAAACAAAAAATTATTCTGACGAAAGGAATATTAAAAAAAGTATTTTTTAGAAAATATATTTAAAAATCTTCTCTTTGAAACCATCATAGAAGTTCTTTGATAAATGATCACCTTAACGATGCATGGCATTTATTACTCACTTCAAAGCAAAAAGAGAAGAGAACTGCAAATTTAACCTTTTACTTTATTGTGCTGGTCCGCTCATTCTTAATTGAATGTTGGATCATCAGCAGCATTGTAATTTGTCATGTCAGCAGCTTTGTGAGGTTGTACCCAGGCATAGTGGACTTTGAGCTAAACGCAAACATCAGCATGCAAAGTATGATGTCAGTAAATATGCTGATGGAAGGTTTAATGGGTACTATGGTAGCTACTGTTTGCAATTTGCTCACTTAATCATGAGTCCAAGTCTTGGACAAACTTTGTTTACATGATGATAGTGTTAAAGGAACACTTAAGAAGCCCCAAAGTTATTACAGTTTGTCCTGAGGGGAAGATAATTGTCTGTACTTCATTTAATGGCAATTCACCATCCATCCATCCATCCATCCATCCATCCATCCATCCATCCATCCATCCATCCATCCATCCATCCATCCATCCATCCATCCATCCATCCATCCATCCATCCATCCATCCATCCATCCATCCATCCATCCATCCATCCATCCAATTTTGGACCTCTTGGTGCGAGATGAAAGTGATGAAAGGGAATCACAACAGAATATCATGGCAATCCATCCTGTAGTTGTCAGTATATTGCAGTATGAACCAAAGTGGTAGACTAACTGACCAACATTCCCCTACACAGAACCACAGAAGTCACAAAAAAAAACTATATTTTCACATTTGATTGAGTCAATAAAAAGGGGGCATGATTTTCAGTCTCTTGCACTAGCATACCTACTGTGTCAAACTATTAACTGGTGTCCACTGAAATACAATATGAAACATAACTGGATCATTCCAGAATTGGAGGACAATTTAGGTATCAGTTTTAAAGAAAAATCTGTTACGTCTCCCAGAAAACAGGGCATAATTACTATTATTTACATGTTGAGGGACACAACTTCAGAGCATAATTGCTATTATTTAAAATATATTTATGATTCAACAAAATGTTTTAACATTTACAAGAGACAATTACAAATAGATTCATACCACAAGAAGTAGATTTAAAATGTTTTGTTTTTTTTATCATCAAGAGGTGGGGACAACAGAATAATATCATTTTACCGGGTGTTCAAGAGTGTTTCTAATAATATATTGGAACTACTTTTGCCTTTTGTTTCAAGACAACTTTAATTTATACCACAAGTGCATGTTTTAGTATTTTGTGAATTAATTATTTGAAATTTTATAGGGGGTACACAAAATGTTTTCCGATTTTGGAATGACCAAACCAGAAATTAACATAAATGATCTGCAGCTTTTGTTTTAAATATGTTAGCTGCATATGATAATTTATTTATCAATTTGAAAACAGCATACAATATTACATGTGCCTTGTGAGAATAACAAATTGCTGTGAAATGACATTGAGTGGGCACAGGATTTTTGATGTGACATGGACTGATCACTGAGTTTTCACCACGGAGTAGGTTTAAGATCTTTAATTGCTGTAGTGTGTGTGGGTCAGCCAGTCTTTGTTTGAGTTTGTGGCTCTGCTGTTAACAAAATGTCATAATATAGTTCTCCTTCATCCCACAAAGATAATTATTCAGTCATTACATGAAAAATGCTTGCAACCACTCAATTTTTTGAAGACAAACTATAAATATAAGCAGTGTGCGTGTGCGTGCTGCTGAATGTTCATGTGTTGCACTACCCTCACCATTAAGTCTTGCTTTTTGTAGTTGATATTCGTTAACAAATTCAAAATTGAAGGAGATAAGAATCAGAATTCTGATGTGAATCAGCTTTTTCACCCATCCCTATTTCCAGAGGCAGTTGTTTACACTTCATGCACTCATTACCAGTGGGGAGCTGCTCGGTGACCTATAGTAAAAGTCAGACACAGTGCACAGATAAATGTCTGTCAGCCTCCCCATATCAGCTGAAATGTGTCTGAAAATATGGCTACCAATTTATAATAACTGAAAATAGTCCATATTAACAGATCACATTTTGCCTGTCATCTGATCTTATAAATAACTGTTTTTACATGTAGTTTATTCCAAAAAATGACAATATTCCTGCAAAGCTTTTTACATAGCTAATGAAAATGAACAGTGCACTCATATCACCATTTACATACAGAGAGTTTTCAGGGTTTCCGTCTGCTCCAGAGGGAACTGGAATCACAGGATCTTCGCAGGCAGTGAAATAAACCAGTGAGTTGAAAAACATTAGTGAGATGTTGGCTGATATTTATAACTGATGTTGATATGACTGATATTATAAATTTATAGTAACAGGCACATCCAGTACATATCTTGTCCCACGATGTTTACTACACTGTAGAGTGTTTCTGGTGCATCACAACAAGTTGTCACTGTCAGACCATGCCTGCATGTCAGGATAATAACCAATCCCCTCTGTCCCTGTCGTGGAGAAGGCACACTCTGTTTTTCCATCTTGCTCTGAACAACTTTCCACTATCCTCTCATTCCTCTCCACTGTCTGTCTTCCTGTTCCAGCGCATATCATTTTGCCTGAGCAGGGGTGCGTTACACAAACAGCCTGTCATGCATCTCTATCGCACCCTTGCTAACTGTCAGCTAGTTTGTTTACAGTGTACAGAGTTGACCATAAACAGGCAAGAGGCTGTTTGACATATGAAATAAGAAACCCCCAATTAAGAAGCATAGTCTAAATGCACTGTACACAACCCCAGGGAATGTTCCTAAAACCTTAATAATATTGGGATATCCCACATGCGCAAATTGGAAAATGCTGATGCTGGAATGTAATTTAATATAATATGGAATATCAAAATGTAATATTTGTTTACATGGTCTATATCTAATTTGGAAAATGTCTTTATTTGGAATAATAGTTCAATTTTATCCTACATGTAAAGTCTATGAGGATGTCGAGGAAGAGATATTATATACTATGTGACACTTTTTGTACACTGGTAATCAAGATTCATACAATGAATGAGAGTGTTTTAAAAGGTTGTAGTGAAGAAGATCAAATGTAACCCTTTAAAAACTACTTGTATGTTCAATGACACACACATCAGGTGTACACTACAAAAAAAGTGTGCAGAGGAATGAGGTTGGAAATATGCATTTCTGGAATACATATATTCAGCATCCTGTATTTCCTTGTTTTGTTTTTTTTTATAATCCAGAATGCACCTATTTTTTAATAGGAACAAACATTGCAGCTGGGCAATTCCTCAGACATTAGATGGGTTGTTGAGTGTCATGGGTTTGAATGATTGGTACATTAAATTATTCAAAGATTATGCAGAGATAAGACAAGTGGCCAGCAGCTGTATCATCTAGCACTCCACTCCAACCAAAACATCGCCTGATGTCTCTGAGGCCCTATAGCGATGTGACACACACACAGTCACACTTTGTGACTAAACATTGCACACATGAAAATATGCACACTCAGTGCTGGCTCGAGCACTCACACATCACACTTTGTGTACTGCACAGGCAGACTTCCTCTGTTACATTCAAAATTATTATCCTGCAGCATTCAGGACATTTAATTTGGATACTCTATATTGCCACCTTCTGTACACAATAAGTATGATAAGCTTCTTTTACAGTTCTGTGAAACACAAATGCACTCTACCTCCCTCCATTTATTGTCAACCTCATCATCAACAAAAGCTTGGAATCTATTGTAGTATTTTACTTTTCATCTATTCCATTCATGCATGAATATATGCTGTTCCTCAAAGCATTACAGCCTTTTTGAAGATGTCATATTACTTCCATGCATAATCACTTCTGTCCTGAGGACACGATAATGAAAGCCAGACTGGATTGTCACTGGCAGTTATGCTTTTGCTATATTAAACTTCAATATAATCAGAACCATAGAAGTTGTCTGCACAAGGAGATGGGTTGGTCATGATGTCAAATTCGAAAATCGAAGGCCAAATTCCCTGTAATATATGCATATAGATGAGATGTTGAGTAATGTCATTGTGGAAACATATTTCTGGTGTGTAGTTCTGTGTGGATGAAGATAAATTACTAATACGTACAAATACATTTTACAACTAAAATGTAATTTTAATCAGCACAGATTAGCCCTTTAACGAGCAATGAAGTTAAAAGCCCTATTTGCCCTCTTAATTAGTGCCCAGCTGTTTGCTGCTGTCAGTAGGGGACATGTTTAAATAATCTTTTTGACTCTCTTTATTAATATTGAAACATTTGATTTTTAACCTAAAAATATACACATATGTGCCTGAAGGCCATAGTTACTGCAGCAGAGGTATGAAAAATATAACAATGTTGGATGTTCTCCAGAGAGAGAATCATGGCAAACTTATGACATTGAAATAAATTATATATTGTAAATCTGGAGAAAATTATCTTTGAAATAGTGTTAGTTGCTCATTGCCCATCATGTTCATAGTCAAAGTTTGTGAGGTAAGCAGAAAAAAACAAAACAAAAACAAGTAAAGTGAAGTCCACATGTTCAGTGTTGCCCTCAGGCATATCAGTGAATGAACATCTACAAAATATTTCAGCTTGCAGCTCATCATCACCACACATAAGGAAAATGAATACTAGTGTGAATCAATGTCCATATCACTTCCCTGAGAGGCCAGTTAATCTTCATGACTCACTGCAGGATATCAAGCAGTTTCTGATGAGGAGCAGAGAGAGGCAAAAGCCACAAGAGCCAATATACACACCTGGGAGCAACTCATCCCATGTGGATGGCACTTATCCTCTCAAATCAAAAAGGCAATTTTGATGAGCTTCTATTCTATTTTTTCCTGATAAAAGTGAAGAGAGAAAGAATTAACTCTGAGTACATAGAGCAGAACATTGTCTACTGTATGTATGAGTAAAAAAGGTATGTAATGAGGCTCATAAAATGTACGAGAGACATCTCCACGGTAAAGTCTGAGTCATAGGCTTCACAAAAGGGTGATACTTTGTAAGCTATTATATTATATTTTACTTTAAATAGCAAACTGCGGAGATACATGCCGCTCTTAAAAGAGATATATTGTGCTCTTTCTGTTCTGTTTTTTTTATTGTTGTAAAATCAGATATTAAGCATGGTCAAAGCCTTGAAATGAGGATTATGTAAAAATGCTCCCTAAAAGTCAAAAGCCATGGGTTTCAGCTGCCCTGAATATTTCATTTGTAATAGTATGTTTGCTATTTCCTCGTGATAACATCAGATTATTGGTTCATGCCCAACAGTCATCTCTTCTGTGGCTATTGTTGCTGAGCTTGTTCTACTTACTGTTCACCTTGCCTACTCACATATATCAGGTGGGATTCAGGCTTGAACTTGTACAAATGTATTTGAGAAGTTTCCATTTCAAGTAAAGAACAAGAAAAAGAAGCAAAATCCTAGTACTGCTAAGGATTTCAGTCAGTGTACTGCAAGCCCAGAAGGCATAAAAAATGTTTTCTAAATTGTACTATTGCTCCTTTAAGGAATACCTCAGTACCTAGTGAGTGTGTGGTCGAGAGGGGAGGTAATGTGTGTGTGATGGTTAGGCTACAGTGACCGCAGCAGAGACAATGAAGTTAGGTGTGGACTGTCAAGTGTGTGTACAGCTCAGAGTATTTGTAAATTAATAATTGCTACAACTCTTCAAGACACAAGCCATTACAGCTCGCTCGGTGGAGCAGTGGTTAGAGCGTATGCCATATGGAGCAGTGCGCTGGACCCCGGTCGAATCCCAGCTAGAGTGTCTACCCCTTCTCTCTCTCCAATTTCCTGTCTACCAACTTTACAATACAGGCGTCTGTGCCAAAAAAAAAAAAAAAAAAAAACAAAACAAAACACAAGCTATTACAAGATATACTTGGACTGTAAATAACATGAGATCTGTATGTGCAGGATACATCTCCCTTATCCATATACATCTGTAAAAATATTACAGTGTGTGCAAAGGAGAGACAGAGGTATAGTTTGGATGTTCATGTGCTGGCAGGTCAACAAACAGGATCTGAGAGATGCAGTGGTTTTCAGGAAGTTTAAAGTATCCTTGCTGGCAGGATATGCTTGGATCGAGAGCAGCCAACTACAATGACAATGGTAGTATGACCTGAAACTATTAAATAATAAACAAGCATGTTTAATATTCAAGTAAAAAAAAAAAAAAAAAAAGAGTCATAAGCTGAAATTTAAAGGACTCGATGCTGTCTGATGTCAGCAGGGAGATTATTCCAATAAAAATGGGGCCTGGTAGGAAAAGGTCTAGCAGTCTATTGACCTCTTTTTAACTTTGAGGACAGATGGGAACGCTGTATTCTGGATGTGAAATATTAAGGTGAAGGAGATCAGACGGGCACGATGTGGCATGAAAAGCAGAATTGTATATGTCTTCAGAAGAGCTAAAGTGCAGAGGGAGCTCATAGGGGAAGAATTGTGCGACATGATCAAAGATTTTTCCAGTTTTAGTTTTCATTCTGAACCACTTGAAGACTTTTAGCTGTAGCATGCGGCAGGCCTGGAAACAAAATGTTACAACAAACAAAAGGCGTTGATCTGTGTCAGCCACAGACAGAAAATTTCAGCTACAGTGTGCTGGGTAAGTGGAACATGGACGTCTTAGTGATTTCTTTGATGTCACCTGATCAAACGAGGGTAGAATCAAAGGTAACACTAAGATTTATAGCTGTCAAACTTTAAATAATCACATTGTTGTCAAGAATTAGTGTCACCTGATCAAACTGGTGCCCAGGTTGAGCACGGCTAATGACAATGAGCTAAAAAAATGTCAGACTAAAAATGTCTAGTAGACTTAAGAAGTTTAAAACAAAGATAGTTTAGCTAGCTAGTCAATAACGATCCAACTACTTTTTTTGATATTCAATAGCNTGTCAGACTAAAAATGTCTAGTAGACTTAAGAAGTTTAAAACAAAGATAGTTTAGCTAGCTAGTCAATAACGATCCAACTACTTTTTTGATACATCTGATCTGGCAACTATATCATTAAGTTCAGGCAAAACAGGGTGCTTGAATAATGTAGTCATTGGTCATGTTAGATAATTCATGGTATTGGTAGGTAGAATAATGTTGATTTCAGTGTTTTGTTGTTGNAATGTAGTCATTGGTCATGTTAGATAATTCATGGTATTGGTAAGTAGAATAATGTTGATTTCAGTGTTTTGTTGTTGTTTTTTTTCTTTTTACATATACATATTTCCACAACACTGGCATATGCCATAGTACCTGTCCACAACACCAAGCTCAGCATAGCAGAGATTGGAGAGTGACAGTAATACCTTTTAGAGAATTTAGAGTCTGAACTTACAGGCAGCTGCTTAGGTGCAGTTGAGGCTTATGAAATGCTGAGTGAACACCAATATTAACAGCAAGTGAAGTATGTTTTTCCTGAGCTTCAAAAAGACCTGACCATCACAGTAGCATAACTCTGTGGATCAATCTTGAATGGAGGCTCAGAGCGGTTGTCTGTTTTAAATATTCTATTATGTAGTACTGATCCTTTGAGTGAATTTCTATAACTTTAAAAGCCTTGAAAAAACACAATTTTGACAATTTCTTTCATGAAAGACAACTCCATTAGAGCCAGAAAAAACGAGCTGCAGGGGATCAGTCACCAATCAAGTGTGACTGTCTCCTCCTCAAACACACTCGGCATTTGAATGTCTGCTGCTTTTGCCTGCTGAAACAGTGAATGCTATCATAACCCTATGAAAACTGATTATCCACAACTGATTACTCACGTACCCTTCTGATCCAATCTAATAATTGCATCTGAAAATAAGCCTCAGCCAACACCTGCAGCTACAATGCTTCCATTCATTTTAAAATAGCAAAATTTAATTTCTTTTGCATATTGTGGAATTTATTTGGTTTCTCTGATGCTCGAGATAAAAAAAGACAGCCAAAACATTGAAAGATTGTTGATTGATAGTAACACATAACATGCACACGTCCTTGACACTGTTTACATTAAATCCTTTTNCGAGATAAAAAAAGACAGCCAAAACATTGAAAGATTGTTGATGGATAGTAACACATAACATGCACACGTCCTTGACACTGTTTACATTAAATCCTTTCAGACAAATTTAAGGCTTTCTTTCAAACATTAAGTGAATGCAGGACACCGTTCTCTCGATCAAGGCCTGAAGCAAACTCAGGATATTCTGATTCATCAGCAAGAGTCCACTGAAGGCTGAACAGACATTTAAAATGTTTTCATCAAATCTGCATAAATGAGGCTGATTTATTCACTCACAATACGGGAGGATTTGATTTATTCTGGTCCATGATAGAGAATTAANAATGTTTTCATCAAATCTGCATAAATGAGGCTGATTTATTCACTCACAATACGGGAGGGTTTGATTTATTCTGGTCCATGATAGAGAATTAAAAAAACACTTTTTAGGGCTTATTAAGATTTGTTTTAAAACTCTCTGAAATGAAAATATCGATGGGTGAAAACAGATTTCCCATTTAGCACAGACCAGTTAAGCAACATAGATTTTATACCAAAGTGATATAATCATCATAACTCCTGTGATCTAAGCTCAGACTTTGATGCATAATCAGTCTATAACAAGGGTCTTGTTTCTACTCGGTGCAGCATGGATTCAAACGGTGCACAGTCATGACTAACAGGCTTGCATGTAATTGATGTTTATTCCAATGCTTCTTGCAATCATTACCTGTATTTATGTTTTCTGATTTGATGTCTACAGTGTCCTCATTCATTGCCGCTCCATCCTTGTATTTTAATGGATTTGCTCAGATCTGGCTTATCTT